>JAKSZT010053990.1:1080315-1106301 GCA_026826555.1 Tolypeutes matacus | reverse complement strand
AAAAAAAAAAAATGGAGGAAAAAAGAAACCTTTCCTAGTCTTTGCAGATTGGTCTGTAAGAATGCTCTTCTTCTGGGCTAATCCATACAATGCATTTAGAAATAGCTCCAGGCCAAAGTGTAGGGGCCTCCCTGATCCTTTCTGCACATGAGTCTTGTCTTGAGCATGTGCTTTTGTCCCTGAAATTCCCCCATTTACATGGATAGGAATGTCCCCTCTTCCCTAGAAAACTGTTTCCTCGTGGTTCTGGACACTATGTTATATGTCCTATAGCCAGCAAATCCCTTGCCCCAACTAGCACAACATGACTGTTCTCCCACAGTGTTCTGTAGGGGAGCTCTGTGTGCCATCTTCTACACACAGGGCAAATTCTGGGATTCTGGGTCCCTCAACCACCACTAGACAGAATAAGTCTGACATACATGCTCCCAGTATTGCATGAGGGTTATTTTGCTTCCTCCAAAACTGGAAGCAGGGGTGGGGCCAGCCTGGGCACACAGGATCCTACTGCTTTTAAGCACTTTCCCTGTTACTTCAGTCCTTTAACTGGTTTCTGGAGCTTTGAGAGAGATGTTTCTTTTAGTTCCTGTGGGTTGTTCAAATCTTCTGTGGGGGGACAGAGCCCTGAAGTGTATTGTCCCACCATCTTGTTCAGGCTTTTCAACACATTTGGATAAAAATCTCCTACCACTACAGTATTGCTGGGTGGGCTTCTAGGTCCTTGGCCATGTCGCGAGAAAGAATTCAAGGACATGCCATAGTTTAAACAAGCAAGTAAAGAGTTTAATGAAAAGTGAAAGTTCACACTCAAGATGGGAGTGCAGGCATGCTGGGGCTGAGAATGCAGCTTTATCAAGGCTGGCCCCATCCCCTTCCTTCCTCCATGGAAATGAAGACCTGTAGGTTGCGACTTCTCATTGGTCCTGTCATATGCAAAAGAGATTGGAAAAACAACATTCTCATTGGTTCTGAGTGTCTGCTGATCTGAGTGGGGGTCAGGGGAGGAGTTCTGCAAACATGCAATAGTCAGGTGATGGATGGGCCTCTTGTTATCTGTTGTCTTTAGGCACCTGACCTTGGGCAGTCGCTTCCTCCCTTGTGGGTGGGACTTTCTGATGCTGTTGGTATCTCTCAGTTTCTTCACAGCAAGGGATAGGCCCAGGCACAGGTGTGTGACTGCAAGCAGGAGGTCCACACAGAACTGACTGCTTTGTCTCCATCACCCTAGTGTTCTCCCATGGCACCCTTTCTTTCCCCTCAGGTTCCTGTTCTGGCCTGCCTCAACTTCCCCCTCAGAGAGTTTTCACCCTTATTCTTAAGGGGGAGCTGAAGGGCAATGGTCATTTTTCTGTAGCAGCTTTCAGCTGGTTAGGGAAAGTAGTCCCTGCCTGATGGAATGTAAAACTCTCTGGCTGTTCTATTGAGGTTGAGGGGAGGTGTGCTTGGGATGGTGGCTGGAACTGGTTGGAATCCTCACATAATCATTAATTTGCTTTGTAAAGTGTCCAACATGGCTAGGGTTTTAATAACACAAGGGCCTATTAGGAGAATAAAGAGTGAACCTAAAAGTGACATGAGCCAGGAAAGGCTATGCCAAGGCAAAGTGAATGGCCAGGAGTCATTGGGTTTTGAGTTTTCACAGATGTTGTGAACCTGGTCTTGCAGGTCATGGATACTATCTAATATAACTCCAGAGCAGTTAACTTAAAAGCAACATTCTCTTTAAGGAATAAGCAAGCTCCCTCTTGGGCTGCTGTGAGCATAGTTAGGGCTCTGTGATTTTGCAAAACTACAGCTGTGAGAGAATCTATTTGTTGTCTAAGGACTTCTAGAGCATGGTTGGTTTCTTCTATGCTCCTAGCAAGTTCTAAGGATAGGTTGTGAAAGACCTGCTGAGTTCTGAGTAAGCTACTTATTCTGGCTCCCAGTGTGGTAGTGATTCTGAGAGCAGTGAATAAGGATATTAAGAGAGGAGCCGCCCTCTTTGTTATGCTGTGACTAGAGAACACAGAAAACAGGAGAGTTAGGTTGGTGGGTATATAAGATATGGAGGGGGGGAATGTATGCCAGTGAGCATAAACCTGTTTAGAGAGGAGGTAAGGAGAGGTAAGCTTTGTTTCCACAAAGAAAGAAAACTCCATATTGATAGTTCAAAGTAGCAGCAAATGTGAGGTTGGCTATTGGTGAGCTGGAGCTCCATTGAGAATTATGATTATTGGCTCACTGGTTAACCTGCTAGAAGACAGTGCTGACATATACCTGTTGGGCCCTGGGTCATTAAACAGGATGCTTCTCTGGGTATCCTAGACAAGGTTGATTTCCCCCCCCACCAGGCCATAGGCATCTAGTCTATGACACACCCAACACATCCTTGGTGGGTTGTTCCGGTTGGCATAGGTTGTGTTTAGAAGCACAGAATCACAAAAGCTGACAAAGCATCCCCAACAGTACTGGGTAGTGTGTGTGTCTTTAACTATTCCTCCTCTAGGCCACTGAGCCTTGTGTGGATCTTTGGTACCGGTGAGCATGGTGGAATTGACAGGATACCATATTCCCAATAGAGGAGTGGAGATAGATTTTAAGGTGATGCTGCTAGCTTAGAGTTTTATGAGAAGCTGGCTGATGTATTGCTGGTGTCCTGCCCACACACTAGGTGGCCTTGAGGTAGCGGGGTATATTGTAAGATTGATAGTTGCCCAGTGCTTGGGAGTAGCTGGTCAAGCTAAGGATGTTTCTGGTTGGGACACACGCAGCCAGCATGAGGATATATTTGCTAAGTTAGTGGCCTTCTGGATTAAGTAGCTTAAGTGAGTCGCTTGAGCCACATTTGCTTCCCAGAACAGCTTTTAATAAGTTAAGAATTTCTTGTTGATGTTTGATAGGAGACTTACTATTAGTGAGCAAGCCTCGTACTTGCCAGACAGGAGAGTGGGCACGGAGAACACGGGAGGCATGTTTAGAGCCTGTGCAGAGGTCAGCTCTTTTGCCAGTGGCTAGAGCTAAGCTGCAGGTGAGGGCCATGAGTCCTGCTTTCTGAGCTGAAGTCCCTGGGGGCTTGAGCTTCTATGGTCTCAAATTAGGAACCTACTTTCTAACCCTTTTTCTAATAAAACTACTTTGTTCTGTAAACCACTCAAGGTCTGGATCTTCTAAGGGATCATCCTTTAGGTCTGGTCTTCTTGAATAATTTTGGGTGAGAGTCTCAAGGCATGAGTAGATAAGGGCTTCATCTGGTTTTGATTTCAGGTACTCTGTGGGAAGCAGGGTGGCTGACTCTTCTTTTTTTTAATTTTTTTTAAGGTACCAGGACTGGGGATTGAACCCAGGACCTCATATGTGGGAAGCTAGTGTTCAACCACTGAGCCACATCAGCTCCCCTGAGTTGGTTTTGTTGTTCGTTTGCTTGTTGTTGATGTTTCGTTTTTTTAAGAGGCACTGGGTACCAAATGTGGGACCTCCCATATGGCAAGCAGATGCTCAACTGCTTGAGCCATATCCACTCCTTCCCCCCCCCTTTTAAGTAAGGCAAGTAAAAGGGTTTATTGAGAAGTGAGAGTAAAGAAAAGAAGTACACACCAAGATGTGGATGGATGCAGGCTCCTCCAGACAAAGAGGAGCATTTGGGGTTGGGGGACTGCCTTTATTAAGGCTGTTCTCTACTCCTCCCCTTTCCTAATGTTGACGGGGTTGCTGTTTGCTATTCTAATTGGTTGCCCCACCTGTTAGCCCTTAGGGGACCAATGGGGAGGCCTGGTCAGAGTTATCTGGGGCTTCCCCCTGACCCTGGAAAGAATTCCAAATGGAACCTCATGGCCAGAGTTTCGGTGGTGTCTTTCTGGCTTTGTTCTTTGTAGCAGCCTTCCCTCATGTGGTTTCTGGGTGAGTCTCACTGCCATGTTCTCTGCTGGGTCCCAGCTGTGATTCTTCTTTTCCTTTTTTCCCTATTCTAACCTGTCTCAACTTCCCCCCTTAGAGAATTTACACTCTTATTTTTAAGGGGGAGCTAAAGGGTGATGGTCATTCTTCTATAGCTGCTTCCTGCTGGTTAGGACAGTAGCCCCTGCCTGATAGGGTGTAAAACCTTCTGGCTATTCTATTGAGGTTGAGGAAAGATGGGTCTGGCTTCATGGATGGAACTGGATGAAAGACCCACAGGACTGATATCTTGCTCTGGAAGGCGTTGATTCTGGAAGAAATAAACTTAGTTAGAATTTTGAAGATACATGGTCCCACCAAAAGGATAAAGAAGATGGTGGTAAGTGGGCATGGTGAGGTTTTCAGGGCCATAGTAGATAGAGGGGGCGATGTATGCTAGTGAGCATAAACCGGTCCAAAGGGGGAGGCAAGGAGAAGTAGGCCTTGTCTCCACAGAGAAAGAAAATTCCATCTTGATAGTTTAAAGCAGCAACAAATGTGAGATTAGTTATTGGTGAGCTGGAGCCCTTTTCAGAGCTTACAGTTATCAGCTCACTGGTTAACCTGCTAGCAGATAGTACTGACATATACCCGTTGGGCCCTGGGTCATTAAACAGGATGCTTCTCTGGGTGTCCCAGACAAGGTTGGCTTCTCCTCCCAGGCCATAGGGGTCTAGTTTATGACACCCCTATGACATCTTTGGTGGGGTGTTTTGGTCAACATAACTTGCTTTTAGAAGTATATAATTACAAGAGCTAGCATGATATCCCCAACAGTACTGGATAGTATTTGAGTCCCTTACTATTCCTCCCCTAGGCTGCCGAGCCTTGGGTGGGTCTTTGTTGCTGGTAAGCATTGTGGCATTGATGGGGTACTGGGTTAATTAGGCATCTGGCTTGCCCTCCCCCTGGCAATAGGAGGATGTAGACTACATGAAACTTCATTTGGACTAGAGTTAGAGGGAATAGCACACAATTTATGTACTGGCTTTGACACAGACACTATTTAAGTTTGTCTCTTGAAGAGATATTTCAAGACTTCCAATGGCTGGCACTTGAACATTTCATAAGGTGCTTCTGGTGAATTGGCACTTCCTTGGACAGCGGACTTCACTGAGGATAAGTGCCTTTTAGGATAAGACCCAAAATGAGGACAGCAGTAGTTGGAGGATTAAAGGCACTTCTAATTAAAGGGAGTTAACTAGTGGCCTAAGGAAATTGATACAATGGGTGATAGCCATTCTGACCTCATAGAGAGGGCCTGGTAAGCTTCCAGCTGAGTCTTGTTCGACTCAGGCCACATGCCTAGTCAGGTCTCAAGGATGGTGTATTAGTCAGGCAAAGGGGTGCTGATGCAAAATTCCAGAAATCTGCTGGCTTTTATAAAGGGTATTTATTTGGGGTAGATGCTTACAGTTACCAGGCCATAAGCATAAGTTACTTCCCTCACCAAAGTCAATTGCCACGTGTTGGGCAAGATGGCTGCTGACGTCTGCCAGGAGTTCAGGCTTCTTCTGTTCCTCTCTTCCCGGGGCTCCATTTCTGTCCAGGCTCAGCTGCTGTGCTCTCTCCACAAGGCCAGCTGTAGACTATCAGGCAAATGACTCTGTCTCTCTCCCCGGGGCTCCGTTCTCTGGACTGGGCTGCTCTGCTCCTCTGTGTGCTTACTTCCTGGCTCCAACGGAAAACTCCTGCATCAAAACTCCAACTCACTCCTCTGCTCTGCCGTGTGGTTTTATCTGTGAGTCCTCGTCCACCAAGGGGCAGGGCTCAATGTCCTACTGACATGGCCCAATCAAAGCCCTAATCATAATTTAATCATGCCCAGGTACAGACCAGTTTACAAACATAATCCAACATCTATTTTTGGAATGCATAAACAATGCCAAACTGCCACAGATGGTTTCACCCACCACCCAGAACTTCCTTGGATCTACACGGCATGGGGGCTTCCCCCTGCCACTTTTGAAAAGGGAGCCGGAAGTCTGGACAGACCAAGTTTACATCCTGTGGGAGCCTATCCAGGAACCTGTTTAAAATGTCAGAAGGGGATGGCCGACAACCAAAAGAGGGCACAGACAGGCTGTAATCAAAAGTTTAGACTCACCAATCCTTGCTGGGTGTCAGGGAGAGCTACCTGCCTCTAGAACTCCTGGCTGGCACTCACCAAATGAAGTCAGGAGATCTTGGATTCCTCTAGGTTCTTGGCTATGTCACATAAAAGAATTTAAGAACATACCAGTTTAGTTAGGCCAGTAAAGGAGTTATTGAAAAATGAGAGAAAAGGAAAGTAGTACACACCCAGGATGTGAGTGCTGGACCCTCTAGGCAAAGAGGAGCTTGGCAGACTCTTAGCTGATCTTCAGGGGTTTCTAGGAATTGGGCTTGATATTCAGTCACGGCCTTTGAGCCACTGATGGCCTTTAGCTTCCAGTACTTCTTTTACCTGGTGTGGAGTAAAGACCGAGAGGGGTTGGCCCCACATTAGCTTAGTTGCCTGTTCTGTTAAGAGAGCCGTAGCTCCTACAGCTCTTAAGCTAGGTGGCCACCCTGTGCTGTACTAGCTGTCGGCTTAGAAAAATAGGCCGCTGGCTGGGTCAAGCATTTCACCCACTTTTTGGGCTAGCACCTCTAGGGCTACCCCTGTTTTCTCAGTTACATCCAGAATAAGAGGTTTGTTTAAATTAGAAATTCCTAAGGCTGGGGGTGCTAATTAAAGCTTGTTTTAAGGCAATGAAGGCAGTTTCTTGATTCTCCCTCCTTCTGGGGGCTGGTTATCTGGCCCTGAGGTAGTGTGGCTAGTGGTCGGGCCAGTTCCCCAACTCGAGGTATTCGCGCCTTACAGGGTCCAGCCATTCTAAGAAAGGCTCTTAACAGTTTTTTTTTTTTTAAAGATTTTATTTATTTATTCATTTATCCCCCCCTTGCTGCTTGTGCTCGCTGGGTCAGCTAACCACGCCGTGCGGGCGGGCTTGCCTTCACCAGGAGGCCCCGGGAACCGAACCCGGGGCCTCCCATATGGTAAACGGGAGCCCTACTGATTGAGCCACAGCCGCTTCCCAACAGTTTTTTTTTGTTGTTGTTTGGAGCTGGGGGATACTGATGATGGTTTGAATCCCTTCTGGGGAGAGTAACTGTGTCCCTAGGGGTAAAGATGAATCCTAAATGGGAGATATTTGTTGAGGAACTTGGGCTTTAGATGCCGATACTCAGTAGCCCCTGTTAGCTGGGAAGTTGAGGACAAGAATGGTGTTGGTGTCTGAGACCTCTTCTGTGAGGCTATAGAGTAGTAAGTAGGTCATCTACATGCTGCAAGGGGAACTCTGAGCCAAGGTAAGGTCACCTCGGCCTTAAGTGAAGGCATCCCTAAAAATATGGGGGCTATCTCAGAATCCTTGAGGCAGTATGGTCCAGGTGAGTTGGGCCAGAGGTTTACTGTTAGACTCCTGCCACTCGAAGGCAAAAAGGAACTGAGAGTCTGGGTGAAGTGGAACGCAGAAAAAGGCATCTTTCAAATCAAGGACAGTGAACCAGGCCGCAGTTTTGGGGACCTGGTTTAATAGGGTGTAGGGGTTGGGTACTACTGGATGGATTGGTACTACAAAGGTTTTGACTGCTCTTAGGTCTTGGACCAATCAGGATGTGCTATTTGGCTTTTTTATGGGAGGAATGGAGTGTTATGAGGAGACTGGCAGGGTACTAAGAGGCCATTTTCTAACAATTTTAGAAGCACGGGCCTAAGGCCTTTGACAGCTTCTTGCCTGAGGGGATATTGCTTCTTGTGAGGATAGCATGGTGAGTTTTATAGGCAACGGAAACCGGGGGTACCGGAAGGGCTTGTCTTGGGATTCCTGTGTCCCACACTAGGGGATTTATTTGGCTAAGTATTTCCTGGGGGGCCTGTGGGTTTGAGTCTGAGGCCACAACTAAGCAGATGGTTGATACTACCAACTGGATAGTAGTTCCTAGAGAACAGAGGCAGTCTCAGTCCAAGAGCAGCGTAGGGAACTCAGGGACAATTAGGAACTGGTGACTTACAAGTAGAAGACCTATTTTACAAGGATGGTTTGGTGAAAGATCTAGTTTTGGACTTCCCATCCACTCCCATTCCTGGATAGGTCTGGGAAGAGGGAGGTCTGGACCGGCAAGTTAGGACTGAGCACATGGCTCCTGTGTCAGTTAGGAAATTAATAATCTTACCTGCGACGTCAAGGGTCACCAGAGGCTCCTCCTGGTTGATGGTTTGTGGTGTTGCCCATGGAGCCACGTTTGGTCCCAGCCCCTTCAATCTTCTTCTGGCACAGTGAGCAGGGCTCTCTGAATAGCCCCATCCCCCTTTTGGGGGCTGGTGCACCCCCAGGCCCAGTGCCCAGGCTTCCCGCACTTGGGGCTTGGCCCTGGTAGGCCTTGGCGGCTGACAGTAGTCACTCTTCCAATGATCTACCTCTCCGCGGTTGAAACAGGATTCCATTGTCTTGGAGCCTTGGTTCGAGTGGCGCCGAGGTGCCAGGTGCCTTTAATGGCAACTGCTTTAATTTGGGTCTGTTCTCGAGAGCTTTGCCTGCCCCTCCTTGCCTTTTTTCTCCTCCCTGGCCCAATCACAGTTGTTGAAGATAGAGAAAGCAGAATCTAGAAGGATGTTCATGGAAGACTGGGGGGCCAGGAGGAGTTTTTACAGCTTTCTGCGAATGCCAGGGGCTGATTGACTAATGAAGTGTGTTCCTAGAAGGATTTGGCCTTCTTGGGAGTTTGGGTTTACCAGAGTGTATTTTTTTCATGGTTTCTACTAATCTACCCAAAAGTAAGTCTGGGTTGTCTTCTTTTCCTTGAGTTACTTCTCTGAGTTTGTAATAGTTAATAGGTTAGTGGTCTACTTCCTCATCCCCTTAAGGAGATAACTGATCATATGGCCCCTTGTTTTTAGGTCTGCCTGTTCTCATTGATAATTCCAGTTTGGGTTTGTATTTGGGATGGCTACTGCCCCAACAGCATATTGGTTAGGCTGTTGAGCTGACACTTTATCAGTATAAGCTTGGATTTCAGTCCAAATGCAAAGCTTTTCTTCTGGGGTGTAGCAAGTGGATAGGATTATGTGCATGTCACCCCAGGTTAACTCAAAAGACAGGGTAAGATGCTGAAATTACTCAGTGAACTTGGCCAGATCTCTCAAGAATCAGCCTGGCTCTTTTTCACACTGAGAAAGATCCATCATAGGGAAGGGGACATGAACTTGACTTGCCCTTGCATTCCCATTAGCTATGTCTTGCAAGGGGTAAAGTCCTGTGGGCTTTTTCACTGGATGGAAAGAGGCTCTGCTTTGGGTATGGCCCACGAGACTGGACCTTGGGATGTAAGGGGGAGGGGCTGAGCTGCCCATAGGAGGCAGGTCCATGGGTGCCTCTGAAGCAGGGACAGGGTCATGTGAAGGTGGACTGCTAAGAAGGGGGGTCATTTAGGATGCCTTCTTTTTTGAAGGGTGGCAGAGTTGCTTGTGTAAAACACAAGTGGCAAGAGACTTTTAGACTTTTATCTTGATATAGGGCCATAAAAAGCTGGACATATGGAATTTCTATCCACTTCCCCTCTCTCTTACATAACAGACCCAACTGAAGCATGGGCTTGTAATTGAACTGGGGTGCTGAAGAAAGCACCCCAGGAGAGAGTCTATGGGGATGCTGGATGAAGCACCCATCCCTAGTGGATAGGAATAAACCATATGCCTATAAGGACAACTGGTGTCCCAGTTTGTGTCCTGAAGGTGGTGAAAAATGGCCAGTGATTTGGCTTAAACTGGGACAGAGGGAACAGAAATAAAAGCCAAAAAGGAACTAATATTTTCTTGCCTGACAAGTGAAAAAGGAACTAATACTCTCCTGCCTAACACCCCCTGAGGATCACAAATGAGAACATGCCTAAGGGGACAGTGTGGGATGAGATAGTGTGTGTGTGCGGGGTAGAGGTCATTTGAAGGTGACAACCTGGGAAACATTCCCACTCAGTTGTTTTTTTTTAGGAGGTACCAGGAATTGAACCCAGGACTTGTACATGGGAAGCAGTCACTCAACCACTGAGTTATATCTGCTCCCCAATAAGAGTTGGTTTTTTCACTTGTTTGTTTAGTTTTTATTTTATTTAGGAGGTACTTGGGATCAAACCTGGGACCTTGTACATGGGAAGTAGGCACGCAACCACTTGAGCAATATCCACTCTCCCACAAGTCAGGTTTTAAGGGCGTGGGTTTTATGGGGAAAGGTATGGGGGTGGAGTCATTGAGACTGATTGGTGGCCTCCCCTTCTTGGGACAAAGCTGAGAGGCAGAATCCCTAAGAGGGACCAAATAGTCAAAGACTGGAAATATGGGACTTGGTCTAGAAATATCTCCTAAACTATAGAACTGAGGCCAGAAAAACATTGTCATGGCCATGTATGCATTTAGACAGGTGTTTTGGGGAGAGTTGGGGAAGAGATGAGGGAAGAGATTGAAGGTACAATGGAAGAAATGGATGAGGGGAGAGTTGAGGGCCTGGTAGACTCCCAGGGGACTCCTACACAACTTAGGGAATTTCTTCACTCAGGACTGAAGGGTGGTGTCACCTGCCACCCAGAGTCTCCTTGAATCTACACATTGCAGGGTCCAGCCCCTGCAACCTCCAAGGAGGGAGCTGGAGGACTCTGAGCAGACTGAGGTTATGTCCTGGGAACCTACTTGAAGTGGTGAGAGGAAATGGCAGAAAGAAAGGGTGGACAGACTAAAGAAGGCACAGACAGGCCTGATTAGGGGCCAAGACTAACCAGTCTTCGTTGAGTGGCTGAAAGTGTTATCAGTGCTCCTGGCTGGCTTGCCAGAAGATGTTGGATGCTTCCATGTCCTTGGCCATGTCATAAGAAAGAATTCAAGGACGTGCCACAGTTTGAGCAAGTAAAGAGTTTAAAGTGAAAGTTCACACTCAAGACTGGAGTGAGGGTGTGCTCAAGGGAGGGACGTGCTGGGGCTGGGAATGCAGTTTTATTAAGGCTAGCCCCACCCCCTTCCTTCCTCCATGGAAATGAAGACCTATAGGTTGTGACATTCTCATTGGTCCTGTCGTATGCAAAAGAGAGATTGTAAACACAACATTCTCATTGGTTGTGAGTGTCTGCCAATCCGAGTGGGGATCAGGAGAGGGGGTCTGCAAGCATGCAATAGTCAGGTGAGGAATGGGCCTCTCCTTATCTGTTCAGGCACCTGACCTTGGGCGGTCGCTTCTCCCCTCATGGGCAGGACTTTCCGACACTGTTTCTTTACAGCAAGGGATAGGCCAAGGCCCAGGTGAGCGACTGCAAACAGGAGGTCCACGCAGAACTGACTGCTTTGTCCCCATCGCCCTAGTGTTCTCCCATGGCACCCTTTTTTTCCCCTCAGGTCCCTGTTCTAGCCTGCCTCAATAGCATGCAATTAAATGATTTTCCTTCTGAATATTTAAAAAAAGGGTGGGGGAGGAAGGAAAAGGAACAGCCCTAAATGTTTTCCCAAGTTGGATCAATTATGAAAATGTGCTTATCCAGACACCCCTTACCCCCATCCATTTTACGGCTGAGGAAACAGAGGCTGAGAGAGGCTAGAATATTGGTTGCACAGATTTTGTGTCCTGAGCCAGGAGGACAGCCCCTTTCTTCTGACTCCTACTTGGGACTTTTTCCCTTCACATCTCACTTGGCTTGGGCTCTCCTGCTAGAGTTTCAAAGAGGCAGTGGACAGCCACAGTGTATGGTGGGGTGCTGCAACCACATTATTTTAAAGCAGACCCAAAGCCCAGCATCTGAGTGCCAGTTGTTGATCTGGGAGTTGACTCCAGGAAGCACTGTGATGGGGGCAGGAGTGAGACAGGGGAGGGAAGCCAACCAAGGTGTGTGGACAGCTGGCATTCAGCCCTCTGGGGACCCTCTGTGGAACTGGCTCCCCGGAGGTGTGTGAGGATGCTGGAGTGGTTGTCCTTACTGGTTGAGGGCTGCTCCTGGGGTATTGGCCCTCCTGCATGTCCAGCTGGCTGAACCCAAGGACTGAGCCTACTTCCTTCCCCCTCCCAGGCACAAGAATTTCTAAGGGAAGAGATGCAGGAGTTCCTGGAGCTGTCTTGGGTATTGTATTAGTCAGCCAAAGGGTGCTGATGCAAAATACCAGAAATGTGTTGCCTTTTATAAAGGGTATTTATTTGGGGTAGAAGCCCACAGTTACCAGGACATAAAACATAGTTTACTTCCCTCACCAAAGTCTATTGCCATGTGTTGGAGCAAGATGGCTGCCGACATCTCTGAGGGTTCAGGCTCTCTCGGTTCCTCTCTTCCCAGGGCTTGCTTCTTTCTGGGCTCAGCTCCTCTGTTTTCTCCACAAGGTCAGTTGTAGACTATCAGGAGGATGGCTCTGTCTCTCTCTTCAGGGCTTCTGCCGTGTCTAAGAGCCATCTCTATTCCTCTGGGTTCTTCTCCTGTGTGTTCACTTCCCGGGCTCCAGCTCAAAACTCAGCATCAGAACTCCAACTCTGTCTTTTGCTATGTCTTTTATCTGTGAGTCCCCACCCACCAAGGGGCGGGGACTCAACGCCCTCCTGATGTGGCCCAAAGTCCCAATCATAATTTAATCAATTAAAAGTGATACCTCTGACAGACCAGTTTACAAACATAATCCAATGACAATTTTTGGAATTCATAAACAGTGCCAAACTGCTACAGGCATCAACAGTGTCTGCCTCACACCCTTGGTAAATGCAGTCCCTTCTCAGGGCTGCTTGAGGGCTCAGAGCTGTCCTCCTCCTGACTTTGGGTGGGCACTGTCATTGTGACATGCTGGGAGGGCCCCTGTGGGATCCAGTTTGGTAAGAACATGTGTTGCTCACAATAAGCCCTGCCCCAAGGGTAGCTGGCAGCAGGAGGCCGGAGGACCACTTAGAGACCCCAGCTGGACGAAAGCAGGGCACGCAGTGCTTTTGGTGGGGTGGGTTGGTCTGAATTTTCACCCACCCTGGCTCCATCAAGCAAGGGGGTGTTGGTTCTTGGTGAATAGACCTACATTTTCCCTTTCCCAGATTTCCACATTTAGGGGTCTGAGAAGCAATAGGTTGGGGGAAGAGTGTGTCTGAAGGTAGTTCCATAGTGTCAAGTTAACTGGACTTGGAAAAGTTCCAGAAAGGCCAAATGGTCGGACCAGTTTCCAGAGACCTGCTTTTGGAGGTTGATAGGTGAATAGGCTTAACGATAAATCACAATAGGTTTCTAATTAGGATAAACTTTCAGAGGTTTAAAAAATACCTTTAATTAACTTATTTTGAATACGTAGTATGTCCACATCATTAAAAAAGAAAAAATGTAAAATTGTATTCAGTGACCAATCTCCTTTCATCCCTGTCTTCTCCTCTCCACTTTGACCTGTTCTTAGGTGTCCTTCCTGAGTTCCTTTATACATATACAAGCAAATATTCTCTTTTTTCTTTCTTTATAATTCAAACATGGGATAGTATAGGTCCCATTGTATATCTGGTGTTTTTTTTTTAATTTTTTACACTTAATCTAATTTTTAAGATCTTTCTGTCTCAGTACCTAGAAGCACACTCATTTTTTTTTCTTTCTCCAGCTGCATATTGGCTCATTAATCGTTTCAGCATCCTCCATGGATGGACATTTGGGTTATTTCAAATCTTGCTATTACAAATAATGCTACAAAGAAAAATCTTGTACTTACATCATTTTGCACGTGTGCAAGTATATCTTTAAAATAAATTCCCACAGGTGAAATTACTGGGCCTAAATGTCTATGCATTTCTGATTTTGAAGGATTTTGCCAACTCGTCCTCCTTAGGGATCGTACCACTTTATACTCCCACCAGCAGTGTGCAAGAATCATCGTTTGGGGAGGGTTTTGGTTTCAGAGATGAGTGGAGCAGAGGCCTGTGAGATTAAAAATAACACTCCTGGACAAGTGTGAGAGAAAAGAATGGATTGAGCTTGGCTCAGATCCCCAGAGGCTCTCAGGAAATGGAGAACGATGAATGAAGGAGAGGCATGAGACTGTAGAAGAGGAATGCAAATCCATCTTATCTTCTGGAGCTAAGTGGAAAGCATCAGGTCAGATATGTTGATACAGGAACCTCTCTAGGTTTTGTCTGCATCCAGGAATCCCTGGGTGAGGGAACGGAAGAGGAGCAGGGAGAGAGGCTGAGCCGCAGCTGCTGGGCTGGGGAGGGGAGGAAGGAAAGATAGAGCAGGGAGTGGGAGGAAGGAGAGGACCCAGGAAGATGGGTCCTGCATGTCCAGAGCTGGGCACACAGCCTGGCTCATAGTAGGTGCTTGGGAAATAGCAGCGAAACCCATGACAGCAAAGGAGCCAGGAAACGGCGAGATTCCTCCCTAGAAATCCAAGAAATCCACCTGCTTGTCCCACAACCAAATGTGAGATAGACTGTCAGTGGGAGTGGGAGCTGACCCATCTGCCATCTTACTCAGGCCTTAGTCAAATCCTATCTGCGCCCACATCCCATCTTGGTTGTTTCCTCTTAGAAAGTCACCTTTAGTTAATCACTTGTTCAACCAATACCTACTGAGCACTGGCTCCGTGCTGCTGGGGCTTCAACCAGAAAAAAAAACCATTGCCGTCCCTGCCCTTGTGGTCCAGAAATGCACACTCACATAAACGTATAATTGCAGGTTGTGGCAAGAGCCATCAAGGAAGATGAGGGTGGGCTCTCTGAGGGAAGTGACATTTAAGCTGAGATCTGCAGGATGCTGGGTGGCAGCGAGGTCAGGAAAAAGGGGGCAAGCAACCCAGGCACAGGGAACAGTGTGTGCAAAGGCCTGCAGGTGGGAAAGGACGTGGGGGTGTTTGTGGAGGTGGAGGAAGGATGAGGGGGATCGAGGTGAGATAGGAAGGTTCCAGGGACCAGAGCATGCAGGGTCTGGAAACCACACTGAAGCTTTGTTGTTTTATTCTAAGTACAATTGCAAGGCATTGATTAAAGATTTTTAAAAAGGAAAAGATGTGATCAAGTTTATGTTTAAAAAAGATTGTTCAGCTATAGAGAATGGGTTAGAGGGGTGAGGGTGACATTGGGGAGACCTGGGGCATGGGGTGTGGAACTCTTCCTAACCCTTCCTAGATCCCAATGTCTTGTATTTGTGAGTAATAAATTGCAAACTGATGGGGCAGCTTTGCAAGAGGTTGTCTATAGCTGGTTTAATCTGAGCACCCCAAATCACTCCATCTCAGCAGGGAGGCCCAGCTGTTAGCAGAGGCAGGAGCTATGGGAAATTTTCCAACATGTGTGCCAAGGAGCCCAGGACTGTGGTAGGTTTATAAGCAAGAGAGGAACTGGGATCAAGCTAAACTGAGTTAAAGTGAAATAGGTCACTTTTCACTTTGCAGTGGGACTTTTCAGAGCCTTTGATGGGGAAATGGGCTTTGGGAACCTCCAAGAAGGGTCTAGAATGTAGCATGTTCCTTACATATCTTTTTTTTTTTTTTTTTTTTTTAAGATTTTATTTATTTATTCATTCATCCCCCCTTTGCTGCTTGTGCTCACTGGGTCAGCCAACCACGCCGTGCGGGCGGGCCCGCCCCCACCAGGAGGCCCCGGGAACCGAACCCCGGGCCTCCCACATGGTAAACGGGAGCCCCACTGATTGAGCCACAGCCGCTTCCCCCTTACTTATCTTGAAACTTTGTTTTTCATTGAATATTTTGTTACCAAATCTGTTCTGAGGAATACTGTTCTAAATAATTCCTGTTTGCCTTTGTAGGACATATATGCTAATAAGCATGCTCAGTTTCTCACAACCTCTACTCAGGGAAGTGGGAAACCCTCCTCCTTAAATTACATATGAGGAAGTGGATCAGTTAAGCACCTAGTGTTGGAGGAGTCCTCCATTGCTGACCTCAATCAACCAGCTAATCACAAAGAGCAGCCTGGACAGTGGTGGAGTGTCAGCTTCAGTCACCTCTCCTGCCCATGTCTTATGGACAACCCCACCTTGTCCTGCCTATTTAAGAATGTTATTACCAGTGGCCACCTCTCCAGAAGGGGCTTTGGGAGAAATAAGGAGTTGACCTCCTCAACCGAGAGCTTTGGTGTCCCATCCTATGAGGAGGCAGTGGGCCCAGACTTTCTCGCCTCCAAGTCTTCTCATGTCACCCCCGGAAGGACCTGCTGAAGCCCCTTTTTTTCTTGGCTCTATTATGAAGTGTCTACTGCCAGTGTCACTGTTTTAGGTGCTGTCCAAGTGGACGTAGCCATTCCCATTCCCCTGCCTTGGTGCTCTGACCCCAGTGACATAAAGGGAAATACCAAGGAAGAGAAGCAACTCCACAGAACATTTTTCAGTAGGTTATATTTTTATTCTACATAATTGGTAGGACAGGGAACAGGGCAAAGAATCCACCTCCACGATCCCAAAGGAAGAACAATCAGGAGAATTATATCCAGCTAGCGTGGGCAGAGAACTGAGGCCAGATCTTCCTGGGAAGTGGCGGCAACGGCTCATACTTAAGCCACGGGAGCCAGGCCGACCTGATTGTTCGCCCTGTCGAACACGGCAAAGTACTGGCGGATGAAGACGTCACCCAGGATCCAGAGGTCTCCGGAGTTGGTGGGGAGGTCCATACCCTGGAAGCCACTGGTGCAGCCCTGCTGGCTCTGGAGAAAAGGAGGATAAAAGTGGAGATGGGACACGGCCTTAACAGCTACAGGTGCTTGGGGGAAAAAACATCAAGTCGGGAGGGTCCAGCTGCAAGGCACTTGCAAGGAGGCACTTGCTGGCTCTGTCCAGGGACTTGGCTCTTCTTGGCCTGGGCTTTGTCTGAATAAGTTGTTCACTGCTGGGAGGACTGGACATTATCCAGTGTTTCTGGCAGACTCGTGGACCCTGACATCAGCATTGGAGCTAAGGGGTTTAGGGAGAACTCAGCTGTGGGGAAGGAGTTTGGAAATCCAGGTGACACAGCCTTTTTGCATTATCCTGACCCCACCCAGTGGCAAACCAGATCAGCTGTTCATCCGTTTCGTTCGCTAGGTCACTGGGCTACAACCTTGGCTGTACATTAGAACCACCTGGGGAGCTTGGAACCACCCGCCACCCCACTGCCCAGGCCTCCCCCACCTGCTGATGAAATCAGAGTTTCTGAGAGAGGGGCCCAGGCATCAGGGCTTCTTGCTGAAGACTGAACTAGTCTTCCACGTGGTATTGTCATTGAAGGCAAAGAGTTTCCCTGTGGCTCTTTGAACTAAAGATTTGTTACTGGAGTGTCTTAGGCCCCAACCCTATGGGAGTTATGATTTCCATTTGCCCGACCTTTTATAGTTCTAATGCCGTCAGTCCAGGATTATCCCAACCACACTCTGAGGGTGGGGAAAGCTGATGTCTCTAGCTTATAGAGGCGGAAACTGAGGCTCAACGAGGTTGGAAGTTACTTAAAATCAGTGGGCTGAGATCCAGGAATCGGACCACAGGTGTCCAACTCAAAATCCTCTTTCCACACCCTCATCCTTGGCCCCACTTTTTCTCTTGGGGGCTGCATCCAGATTCTCCATCTGTGCCTTTAGTTTTACTATGTTCCTTTTCTCTGGAGGCTGGAGAGCAGATGTCAGCATGCCTCTTGGCTCCGGCCTGTAGAAGTGCCCTTTCCCTCTTGCAAAGGGGGGGTATGTGGCCACGTTCTGCATGGGTACATCTCGGTGGATGGCCCAGAGCCCCCTTACCTGCAGGATGTAGGCACTGGGGGGCACAGGGTACTGCACACCATTGATGGTGAAGACGATGTCGGGCAGGGAGTTGATGGCGGAGCAGCTGATCACCATCTGGAAAGAGCGGGAGGTGGGAGGGTTACAAGGGCTGTCATTCTCTCTGCACAGTGGATCCATCATGTGGGTCCAGATGAGCGCAGTCACGGCTGCACTTACCTGGCCGTTGGAGTTCTCCGAGGCTCCGATGTAGCTCTGGATGTTGGCAATGGGGTTGGTTGGGCCAGACAGCAGAGAGGTCCCGGTGTCCACAATGGCCTGGCAGCCCTCGCTGCAAGCGATAGCCTCTCCATTCATGGTGATGCTGAGGGTGAGATGCAAGTAAAGGTCCCCTGAATCCCCAGGAGGCACATCTCTCCAAGGAGGAACTAGGTGACCTCAGGAGGGTCCCTCCTCCCCACCTATTGGCCAATGCATAAGACATCATAGTTTCTCTCACTCACTCATACATTCATGCATTCGTTTAGATCAAATATTTATTGAATGCCCACTCTGTGCTAGGCACGGTAGATGTGAAGATAGACAAGATGGAGCCACGGAGTTTCTGCCTGCAGGGAGCTCACAGTCTAGCTGCAGACACAAGTTATTTCAGAGGAAGAGTTGGATGAGAGGGGCATGTGGCTGGGGAATAGAAACACAATTCACTGGGGGTGGGCAGGGACAGTGGCCAGGGAAGGCTTCTCATAGAGGCAGAGACCAAAAGTTGTTTAGGAGCTGGGACGGTGAGGAGCTGGAGGAGGGCATCGTCAGCAGAAGGAGTTGGAGGAGCTGATGACGTCTCAGCACGGTGGGGCAGAGATGGGGGACCCCCTCATCCCACTTTTCCTAGGGCTATCCTGGTTTTAGTACTAAAATCTTGCATCCCAGGAAACTGATCACTTTGGGGACAAACCTGGACAAGTGGCCACTCTGGCAGCGTGGCAGGGGGAGGACAGCTGAGGAATGAGGCTGGAAGGGGCAAAGGGGCAGGCTATGAAGGGGAGGGGGAAGGAATGACTCCAAACAACTACTCCACTGTTTGTCCTGTCCCTAGACTGAATGTGCCGTAACTCCTAGGGTGGGAGGAGTACGTACTGGTCCACAGGTCTCCTGAATGCTGGCATGTGTGGGCAGGCTGGGTCCTTAGCATTCCCCAGGGATGCTGTAGACGTCCTACCTCCTTGACCAGAAGGAAAGTGGTCATCTCGTCCTCACGGAGTGTCTGAGTGCCCAGACAGCTGCCTTCCTCCAGGAAAGTGCCCTCCCCAGGGTCTCTCTGGCTTGGCCAACAACCTCCTTATTCTCCCAGAGTGCCTTTCCAGGGTGGGGATCAGGGGAAGATTCTGGAAAGGTAGTTAACTACAAGTCCACAGAGAAACAGAGCTGGGGCCCGGGCCAGAATGTTACCCATCCATGGTGACCTCACCTGTCCACGGTGATCTGCCAGTAACCCTCCTGAGAAAGGGGCACCCAGTTCAGTTCTCCAGTGTAGTAAGAAGAATCAATGCCACCGAACATCACCACGCTGCCACCCTGGTCATCGCTGTGGAAAATGGGGGAAGAAGAACAGAATTCCTTCCTTCCTTCATTCCTTCATTCCACATGTAGTCACTGAACTCTAGCATGTGTACCCTAAGAGCTACCCTTTATCGGGCACTGACCAGTGCTAGGAGCTGTGCTCAGTGTGTGATGACGTTGTTTCTTTTAATCCTTACGCCAAGGCCTCTGCAGGAGTCAATATTGTTATTCACTCCCCCTTACAGGTGAGGACACTGAAGCTCAGAGAGGTGAGGCAACCTGCCCAAGTTCATACAGCCGGGGAGTAGCTGGAGCAAGACTGGACTCTCGGTCTTAGGGCTTGCCAGGTGTGTGTCTCCACCACAGCACTCACTCTAGTTGTCGTGGGCAGCACAAGAGAAGTGACTATATGGCAGCTTTTGTTCTTAAGGACTTCAGAATGCAGTTCCTTGGTTCCTCAACCAGGACAATTTGCTCCCAGGGGAAGTGATGCTATGGGCATCTAGTGGGTAGAAGCCAGGGATGCTGCTAAGCTGCCCACGAGGCATAGGATGCCTTCCACCCCCCAATAAAGAATTGTCTGGTCCCAGATGCCAAGAGTGCTGAGAGGGAGAAACCGATCTGGTTGGAGAGAGAAGATGGCCCCACACGAAATATTTAAGTACTCAGAAAGGCAGATTATGTTTAAGAGCAGACTGGAATATTCAGCAGCAAAGAGTTAAAACAGGTGTAAAATGGCCCTCATGCTGTAAATGACAGGGGTTCTCGCTATTGAAATATTCAGTTTCTAATTCCCGGCAGTTTCAGGTTAGATAGGGAAGCAAATGGAGACGACAATATGACATCAATCACCAATGAGCTGGCTGCTGAGAAAGCATGACCCACTCAACGGTGTCTGCCAGCCGCGTCACGCTTGCTGGAAACATCTGATAACACCGTGCAATCCGCTGAGGATCTGGCAGCATTAGAAAGTTGACAGCTGAGGAAGAAACACGGGGACGATGACGGGATTGCTTCAGGAGAGCAGGATGTGAGAGTCAGAGGATTAAGAAATTTTGTTCCCTATTTTAAGCAGATTCACTTTAAATGGCCTATTTTGGGGACCAGTGATGAGGGTCCTGGTGGTGGAAGGCAAATGACTGATGACATTCGAGTTGTGTCAGTCCAGGTGACACGGGCTCATGCTGGGAAAATAAGTCAGAATGAAGCTGGTTCGTCAGAGAGACCCTTGGCACCATCACTCTACAGAGACACTAGTCTCCAGCCTAGAGAGTGACGTGCGATTCCCTCGCCTTCCGAGGCCCTCCCTGCCCCGCTGGCTCTCTGCTGGGCCAGGAGATGGGGACCGTTCCCCGCTAACTTACGAGCTCAGGTAGACGGAGAAGAGGTCCTGGGAGACCAGGCCCTGGTTCCAAATGTTGTCAAAGACAGGTGTGGCCCCGGAGGAGGCGATGTTGGGGTAGGCCAGGCCCAGGATGCCGTCGAAGGGAGAGTAGTACAGGAAGGAGCCGGGTTCTGTCTCGCTCAGGCCGAAGATCTGGTTGGTGTCGGCGATGCCTCCAACCTGAGTGGGGGACCAGGACATTCACCATCCGCTCGTGTTTGCCGAGCAAAGCCAGCCCTGGGCCCGTAGCGCCCTCGGTCCATTTCAGATAGCACTCGGCTTCCAGGGCTGGGGGCTGGAAGGAGGGGAGAGAGGCTGTCCCCTGGGATGCCTGTTATTCCTGTTGGAGATAATCCTTGCAGCTGACCTCCAGGTGACCATGGCCCGTGGCTTGCCGTGAGGCTTTGCTCCAGAGCATGGGCCCGTGTACTTGTGTTTCTGATGAACACATGCAAAGCGGACCCCAGGCAAGTCAGGGCTCTTGACCTCTACCGTGCCCTGGAGGGGGCGGTGGCTTCTGGAGATTTGTGACTCAGGGGGGCTGTGGGTGGCGGGAGGAGGAAGGGAAGGAGGTGCTAAAAAAGAACTGAGCCACAGCTCCCCCCGTCTACCTGCCCACACTCTCCATGGCTGAGTGTGGCTCCCAGCTCCTGGTGCCCCATTCCATACCCACCACTACCCCATCTGGAAACACCTTTGACATCTCTGCCGCTCCTCTCCCCCAGTCAGGTTACTTTTGGGGTCCCTGGGACCTGTATTGTTTGAGTGAGCTGGTTCTGGGGGATGCACTGTGGTTCCCCAGAAGCTGGCCCAGGGCTGGGCAGGATGAGGTGGCGAGCCTGCAGGTGTTCACCTGGACGGTGTCGTATCCCAGGATGCCTGTCATGCTGCCGGTGCCATAGGCGATGGAGACTGACTGGTCGGTGGCCTGGAAGGTGGACGACTGCTGAGGGTTGAATCTGTCGTGGTTGGCTGCGAAGGCAAGCAGTGACACCTTCAAGCGCCAAACGCCAGGCAAGGCTCATGGGCTGGGTTGGTCTACACAGGATGGGACAGCGCGGCAACAGATGGGGCTTTGGAGGGGAAACGTGATCTTTGGAACCCACAGGTGGCCAGGTTCCACTCCTGTCTTGTTGGAATGCCTGGGACCAGCTCTCTGATGGAAGCCCCCCAGTCAACCCTGTAGCCCTCCCCAGGCACATGCTGAGTGGAGCAGGTCCACGGCTGCCCATGAGTACCCTTGAGCGCCTTCTGACCCTGCCGTGGATGGCCAGGGTTCCAGTTACGGTGCGGCGGATCCCACAGGCACCTCCTCATGATGAAAACTCAGATTAGAAGGAAGTTGAAACACTGTCCACATCTTCCGATTTCCAAACACTCTTTGTTTGGCAGACCCATGATTTGTTTTGTTAATCAAGATCCTCACTCATCTCTAGGGTGCCATCGTCGTGCTTTTGCGCCCCTTTCTCACATCAGACTCCCAGCTGGCTGTGCAATGGCCTTTTAGTCCCATCTCCTGTGGGAGCTCCAGGCACTCTTTACCTGGGGCTGTGGTTATTTGGGAGAGCTTCTCTCTGCCTCTCTGTGAACTCCTTGAGGGCAGGACCCTGTCTGATGCAGGCTTTCCCCACCAAGTACCTAAGCCTGGCACCTAGGAATCACTGCCTGCAGGCTCAGTAAAGCCCACTGAGTGACGCCCCAGGCTTGCAGTCTCGCCCTACCTGTAGCCCACAAGTGGTTCAGTGGATGCTGGGGCGCAGCGGGGGCTGTGGCGGGGTGGGGAGGGACACTCACAGCAGGCGGGGCTGGAGCAGTAGACGGAGGGCACCCACAGGTTGGAGGAGCCGGTGTCAAAGATGACAGTGAACTCCTGGGGGGGCGTTCCGATGCCGATGGTGCCGAAGTACTCCATCTGCCGGGGCAAGGACCACAGAAGTCAGCGACCCAGAACCCTCCAACCAGGGAATGGGTCAGACCCAACATTTCTCTGGGTCATCTCCTTAAGCCCCTCTCTGCCCTTTCCTCTGCTATTCTCCTTGCTTCTTCTGCCTAATGCAGCCATCCTTCAAGGCCCAGCCCGGGTCTCTCTTCCTCCTGAAAGTCTTCCCAGATTGCTTCCCTGCTTACCCTCTAACTCTTCTCTCCTAAGCACCATTAGTACCTAATAAGAGCCTGCGTTCAACCATTGTCTTATATATCTTAGTCTGGCCATCCTGGAGACCCCACTGTCTCAGAGAACAAGCACCCAGCAGAGGAAATGCCTACAGGCTTGTTCATTAAATTGTTGATCAGTAGATAAATAAGTCTAAAGATGGAAACCTATTGAGAAATCTTATTTCTAAACCCAGGTGCCTATGGCAGTTTTCAGGAAAGAGCCTTGCCATTATTTTCCTTCTTATTGGCAGCCCTTTCCCCCTTGCCACCTTTTGTTCCAGCTCTGGTCTCTTTGCTGTTCTTTGAAGATGACAAGCTCATTCCTATCCCAGGGCCTTTGCACTTGCTATTCCTGGAACTTGGAAAATGTTTACTCTAGAGCTTTCCTTGGCTTACCCCTTCCTATCAATCATTCAGAACTCTAGTCAAATGTCACCTTCTCCAGGAAGCCTTCCCTGACTGTTTTACCTAAAACTACCCTTCCACCCCCCACACCCCATTACTCTGCTTCCCCTTGCTGTAATTAAATTTTTTTGTGTGGCACTTGTCAGTACCTGAAAATATCTTACATTTTTGACTATTTGTCCCTTATTTATCTTTCCCTCTAGAAATTAAGCTCCAAGAGTTTGCTTGTTCACCATTGTACCCTGAGCCCCTTGCATAGCCTCTGGCACATCGTGGATGCTGCATAAGTCCTTGCTAACTGAATAAATGGGCTAATGTCTGCTAGGCTCTCACCTGGGGCCAGGCTAATTACTGGCAAAAGCTCTCTGTTTAAAACAACCTAACCCTTCCGTTTTACAGGTGAGGAAACTGAAGCTCAGCCTTTAAATGGCCTACACAGGGTCACCATGGCTTGGAGACATCAGAGCCTGGGTTTGTACCAGTTGCCGAATTCAGAGGCCAAGCTCTTGACCACCAGGCAACATTGCTTCGACCCTTGGCCTGCGCCCTCCAGAGGGGCACACGATATTGGCTGGGCCATTGGGTCCCAAAGAGAAGAGTCAGGGTGAGCTTCCTGTAACCCACGTGTGACCAGGTCAACCCCCACCCCCATTTAAGGTAATTCAGTTAGGTTCCAGACCCTATCCAACTGGCCATGTCCTGCCCCCACCCATCGTCACTTTGCACCATTTCTCTTTCTTTCTGCCCTCCAGGTACACAGGCCTTCTTTCCTCAAATGCACGGTGCTCCCTTCTGCTGCGGCACAAGCTGGTCTGCGCTCTGGGATTCTCTCCCCTTCCTCTTGGTAACTCCTGCTCTTCCTTCACTGCGTGAGGAAGGCATCCCCGCCCGCCACCACGTCACACTGTCATGCCACCACAGTCCTTCACTTCGTAGCCCTCATCCTGGTCATGCTTTGCATTGGTTTGGGTCACTCATTGGTTAATGCCTTCCTCTCCCTATGAGCCTGTGAGCTCCAAGAGGGCAGGGGCTGTGCCTGATTTTGGCCACAGATGTCTTCCCTGTGCCTGGCACGGTCTCTGACTCTTGGCGAGGTGCTCAGCCTAAATCAACGTGGAATGAATGAATGAGAACCAGAGCTCCGAGGGTGACTTTTCCTGACCTCCCTGTGTTGTTGAGATTCAGGGAGCAGTTCTGGGATTTACTGAAGGAAGGTGCCTCCAAGACCTGGGGGCACCCTCTCTCATCCGGGCCAGGTCCTCGGAGTCGCCCTGCCCTGGGCGCAGCCCTGTGGCAGGCTGTCTGCACTTACGTCCATGTAGTTCTCCAGGGGCTGGGTGGACATCATGGTGGCGGCCTCCTTGGGGAAGTACTTGCTGGCTGGGTTGAAGTTATGAGTCTTCAGGTAGTTCTCCAACAAGCCATTTTCAATCAGTTTCTGTCTCAGGGACTTCTTTTTGATAAGGGGTACCCTGTGGCAGAGCATTTGCAAGCGGATGGTTTGGGAGAGGAAGAGTGATTAGGTGAGGATCCTGCTCCTGGGGTGCCATGGAAGCCCCAGAAGGAAAAAGAAGCTGGCCGAAGAGAGAAGAGAAGGAATCACAGAGGGGAGAGTCTCCCACCTTTTTTGCACTTTGCAAAGTGCTTCCCATGCACGAATATTTTATTGGATCCTCATGGCCACCTCATAAGGCAGGTACTATCCTGCTCCCTGTTTACGGGGGAAGCAGCTGAGGCTCTGAAAGGGAAGCGACTTGCTCAGAGCTGCCCAGCTGGTAGGTGGGGCAGAGCTGGAGACCAAACCCAGGCTGCACTTGAGGGCCTGGGCTGTGGACCTAGCTGCCATGCTGCCTCCCCAAAAGGGCAAACGAGGGCCAAAAAAGGAAGGCTCTAGCCAGAAGACCTAGAGGGAGGTGTTGCACGAGAAAAGAAGGAAAATATGGGTGGAAAGGCAGCAAAGGGGCTGAGAAATTGTCCCCTGGAGACTGCTCTTCGTGCGGCATGTCCCCACTCACTTGTAGAGGCACTCGGAGAGTGCCACCAGGCCGAGCAGCAGCAGCCACTTCATGGTTCTTGCTGGGTCCTGAGTCACCCGAGAAGGAGAAGGGAAGATCGAGGGAAGGTGTAACACTGCAGGCAGGAGCTGCTCCTTATATACAGCACAAGTCCTTGTTAACCGGCCTTATCAGTGTCCAAACGTCACCCCTTATCCTAACCCCAAACAGAAACATTCCTGATAAGATTGTCCCCACCCCTTTGCCATGTTCTGAGAAGTTTCCAGTTGAGTAGCTTTCCATTGCAACCACATCCCGCCATTGGGATGGATCTGCAGAGAGAGTGATTGAGTAGTGGCTTATCCCTTAAATCATGTAAAGGGCTTGCATTCAAACTTGACAAGTGGAATATTTTGACAAAATTGGACTAAAGGCATTTTAAAAAAAATTTTTATTTTATTTTTTTAAACTTTATTTTGTACATTTAATAATTGAAAATATAAACAATTAAAAACTAAAAAGTAAACACAGATGAATAAATATATACATTTCTCAATTAAATGTAATGGACACATACACATTTTTTTTTTGGATCAAACAATATATTACACAATATATTTGGTTCATAGTAATGCATTCATACAGTATTTGTCCTTTTGTGTCTGGCTTGCTTCGCTCAACATAATGTCCTCCAGGTTCATCCATGTTGCCATATGCTTTATGACTTCATTTCTTCTTACAGCTGCATAATATTCCATCGTGTGAATAGACCACAGTTTGTTTATCCATTCATCTGTTGATGGACACCTGGGTTGTTTCCAACTTTTGGCAATGATGAATAATGTGGCTATGAACATCGGTGTGCAGATGTCTG
>JAKSZT010053990.1:1028114-1080305 GCA_026826555.1 Tolypeutes matacus | reverse complement strand
GGCACTTGACACGGGGAAGGGGGCTGGCTTTGAGGGGTGCCAGGAGCAGCTTCTCTAATGCAAGGTACCCCTTGCCAAGGGCACAGGTGTTCAGAAGTGAGGAATAAAATCTAAAGAAGCCGATCACGGCAGGACCAAGATGGAGCACTTATGGACGATAAGTGTTATCGAGCTGGGCTGATAGGTCTGGGACGGCTGGTCCCCTAGAAGCTTTCAATCAAGGTCTCGCCCCAGGGACATAGTCTTCCAACAACCCAGAGTTCACGCTTTCCAGTCCCCAGCCCCAGGTTCGAGGTGTTCCGCCAGAGATGCACAGAGGTTTTCAAGATGAAAATTAGATTTGCATTTCTATGACATTGTACTTAAAATAGTTAAGTAAAATTCATAACATATTTTGGCCCAAGGAGTCAAGTAATACATGTTCGTTTCACTGTATGTATGGAGGAAATAAACATCTAAAAAGGACCCATAATTCTACTAGCCATTGAACAAACCACTATTAATAACATTTATAAATGAAATAGATTTATTTATAAAAATGGAGACATACAACCCAGTATACATGTTTTTTTTAAATTTTATTTTGTACGTAAATAATGGAAAATATAAACAACTGAAAACTAAAAAGTAAACAGAGATGAATAAATATATACATTTCTCAATTAAATGTACTGATACATATAACATTTTTTTTTTTGACTCAAACAATATGTTACACAATATATTTGGTTCATAGTAACACATTCATACAGTATTTGTCCTTTTGTGTCTGGCTTGCTTCGCTCAACATAATGTCTTCCAGGTTCATCCATGTTGTCATATGCTTTACGACTTCATCTCTTCTTACAGCTGCATAATATTTCATCTTGTGAATAGGCCACAGTTTGTTTATCCATTCATCTGTTGATGGACACCTGGGCTGTTTCCAACTTTTGGCAATGGTGAATAATGTGGCTATGAACATCGGTGTGCAGATGTCTGTTCATGTCACTGCTCTCAGTACTTCTGGGTATTTACCCAGTAGTGGTATTGCAGGGTCACGTGGCAAGTCTATATTCAACTTCTTTAGGAACTGCCAAACAGTCCTCCATAGTGGTTGTACCATCCTGCATTCCCACCAACAGTGAAGAAGTGTTCCTATCTCTCCACATCCTCTCCAACACTTGTAGTTCTCTATATTTTAAATAGTGGCCATTCTGATAGGTGTGAAATGATATCTCATTGTAGTTTTGATTTGCATTTCCCTAACCATGAGTGATGTGGAGCATTTCTTCATGTGTTTTTTTGCCATTTGTATTTCTTACGTGGACAAATGTGTATTCAAGTCTTTTGCTCATTTTTTAATTGGGTCGTTTGTCTTTTTATTGTTGAGTGGTAACATCTCTTTATATATCCTGGATATTAAACCCTTATCAGATATGTGATTTCCAAACACTTTTTCCCATTGAGTTGGCTGCCTTTTCACCCTTCTGACAAAGTCCTGTGAGGTGCAAAAGTGTTTAATTTTGAGGCAGTCCCATTTATCTATTTTTTCTTTTGTTGCATGTGCTTTGGGTGTGAGGTCCAAGAAACCACCACCTACTACAAGGTCTTTTTTTTTTTTTTTTTAAAGATTTTATTTATTTATTCATTTATCCCCCCTTGCTGCTCGTGCTCGCTGGGTCAGCCAACCATGCCGTGCGGGCGGGCTTGCCTTCACCAGGAGGCCCCGGGAACCGAACCTGGGGCCTCCCATATGGTAAACGGGAGCCCTACTGATTGAGCCACAGCCGCTTCCCTACTACAAGGTCTTGAAGATGTTCATTTTCTTCTAGTAGTTTTATGATCCTGGCTTTTATATTTAGATCTTTGATCCATTTTGAGTTGATTCTTGTATAGGGGGTGAGATAGGCATCCTCTTTCATTCTTTTGGTTATAGATATCCAGTTCTCTCAACAACATTTGTTGAAGAGACTTTTTTTCCATGAGCGTGGGCTTGGTATGTTTGTCAAAAACCAGTTGACTGTGTAGGTGAGGGTTTATTTCTGGGTTCTCAATTCTATTCCACTGGTTGATGTGTCTATCCAGTACCATGCTGTTTTTTGTTTTGTTTTTTTTAGATTTTATTTATTTATCCCCCTTGCTGCTTGTGCTCGCTGTGTCCATTTGCTGTGCATTTTTCTGTGTCTGCTTGTCTCCCTTTGTTGGGTTGTCCTGCTGCGTCAGCTCACCGAGCTGCACGGACCAGCTTGCCTTCACCAGAAGGCCCTGGGAATTGAACCCAGGGCCTCCCATATGGTAAACGGGAGCCCTATCGATTGAGCCACATCTGCTTCCCTATGCTGTTTTGACCACTGTAGCTTTGTAATATGTTTCAAGGTCAGGCAGTGAAATTCCTCCCTTGTCGCTCTTCTTTTTTAGAATGCTTTTGGCTATTCAGGTGCACTTACCCTTCCAGATGAATTTGGTAATTGCCTTCTCTAATTGTGCAAAGTAAGCTGTTGGGATTTTGATTGGTTTTGCATTGAATCTATAAATCAGTTTGGGTAAGACTGACATCTTCACGATATTTATTCTTCCAATCCATAAACACGGAATGTCTTTCCATTTGTTTAGGTCTTTTAAAATTTCTTTTAGCATTGTTTTGTATTTTCTGCATATAGGTCCTGTACTTCTTCGGTTAAATTAACTCCTAGGTATTTGAGTCTTTTTGTTGCTATTGAAAATGGAATTTTTCCCCTGATTTCCTCCTCAGGTTGTTCAGTAATAGGGTACAAAAACATTACTGATTTTTGCGTGTTGATCTTGTATCCTGCCACTTTGCTGAACTCATCTATTACTCAAGTAGCTTTATTGTGGATATTTCAGCATTTTCTAAGTACAGGATCATGTCATCCGCAAACAGTGAGAGTTTTACTTCCTCTTTTCCTATTTGGACGCCTTTAATTTTTTTTTTCTTGTCTAATTGCCCAAGCTAGAACTTCTAGTACAATGTTGAATAACAATGGTGACGGCGGGCATCCTTGTCTTGTTCCGGATCTTAGAGGGAAAGCTTTCAACCTTTTCCCATTGAGTATGATGTTGGCTGTGGGTTTTTCATATATGCCTTTATCATATTGAGGAATTTTCTTTTTATTCCTATCTTTTGAGGTGATTTTATAAAAAAAAGGATGCTGGGTTTTGTCGAATGCCTTTTCTGCATCAATTGAGATGATCATGAGTTTTTTTTTCCTTCAATTTTTTAATTTGGTGTATTACAGTGATTGATTTTGTTATGTTGAATCAGCCTTGCATACAAGGAATAAATCCCACATGGTTGTGATGTATAAGTCTTTTGATATGCCATTGGATTAGATTTGGAAGTATTTTGTTGAGAATTTTTGCATCTATGTTCATTAGAGAGATTGGTCTGTAATTTTCTTTTTTTGTAGAATCTTTATCTGGCTTTGGTATTAGGGTGCTGTTGGCTTCATAAAATGTGTTGGGTAATTTTCCCTCCTCTTCAATTTTTTGGAAGAGTTTTAATAGGATTGGTATTAATTCTTTTCAAAATGTTTGGTAGAATTCACCTGTGAAGCCATCTGGTCCTGGACTTTTCTTTACTGGGAGATTTTTGATGACGGATGCCATCACCTTAAATGTGATTGGTTTGTTAAGTTCTTGTATTTCTTGTAGCATCAGTGTAGGTTGGTTGTGACTTTCTAGAAATTTGTCCATTTCATCTAGGTGTCTAGTTTGTTGGCATATAGTTTCTCATAATATCCTCTTATGATTCTTTTTATTTTTGTGGGGTCATTTGTAACTTCCCCCCTTTCATTTCTGATTGTATTTATTTGCATATTCTCTCTTTTTTTCTTTGTTAGTCTAGCTAGGAGTTTGTCAATTTTATTCATCTTCTCAAAGAATCAGCTTTTGGTTTTGTTGTTTTTCTCTATGTTTTTCTGTTCTCATTTTCATTTATTTCTGCTCTAATCTTTATTATTTCTTTCCTTCTGCTTGCTTTGGGATTGGTTTGCTGTTCTTTTTCTAGTTTCTCTAGGTGTTCAGTTAAATCTTTGAGTTTAGCTCTTTCTTGTTTTTAAATATAGGCATTTAGGGCTATGAATTTCCCTTTCAATACTGCCTTCGCTGTATCCTGTAAGTTTTGATGTGTTGTGTTCTCATTTTCATTTGTCTCAGTATATTTACTGATTTCACTTCCAATTTCTTCTTTGACCCACTGATTATTTAGGAGTGTGTTGTTCAGTCTCTACACATTTATTAATTTACTTTTTTCCTGTTTATTATTGATTTCTAGTTTCTTTCCATTATGTTCTGATAAGGTGCTTTGTATAATTTCAATCATTTTATATTTTTTGAGAGCTGCATTGTTCCTTATCTGTGGTCTACCCTGGAGAAAGATCCATGGGCACTTGAGAAGAATGTATAATCCGCTGAGTTTGGATGCTGTGTTCTGTACATGTCTGTTAGGTATAACTCATTTATCATATTGTTCAAGTTCTCTGTTTCCTTGTTGATCTTCTGTCTAGTTGTTCTATCTAATGATGTCAGTGGAGTGTTGAAGTCTCCAATGATTATTGTAGAGATTTCTGTTTCTCCCTTCAGTTTTGCAAGAGTTTGTCTCATATATTTTGGGGCACCCTGATTAGGTGCATAGATGTTTATGACTGCTATATCACCCTGGTGGATCATTCCTTTCATTAATATATAATGGCTCCTGTATCTCTTATCACTTTTTTGCATTTAAAGTCTGTTTTGTCTGATATTAGTATAGCTACCCCTGCTCTTTTCTGGTTATTATTTGTGTGGAGTATCTTTTTCCAACCTTTCACTTTCAGCCGGTTTGTATCCCTGGGTCTAAGGTGAGTTTCTTGCAAGCAGTTATGGATGGCTCATGTTTTTTTATTCATTCTATCAGCCTGTGTCTTTTGATTGGGGAGTTTAATACATTCACATTCAATGATATCACCATAAATGCTCTATTTACTTCCTCCATTTTATTCTTTGGTTTTCATAAGTCATCTTGTTTTTGTCTCTCTTTCTACTCTTTTGGTTATCCTTTCTGGTATTCTTTCTTCTATACTCTCCTCCAAATCTCTCTCTCCTGTCTTTTTCTTTCAGGTTCTAAGGCTTCCTTTAATATTTCCTGCAAAGGTGGGTTCTTTTTTGCAAACTCTCTTTGTTTCTGTTTGTTTGTGAATATTTTATACTCACCTTCATATTTGAAGGACAGTTTTGCTGGATAAAGAATTCTTGGCTGGCAGTTTTTCTCTTTCAGTTTCCTAATTGTTTCATATGACCGTCTTCTCTCCTCCATGGTTTCTGAAGATAAATCTGCACTAAGTCTTACTGGATGCCCCTTGTATGTGATCGTTTGCTTCTCTTTTTCTGCTCTGAGAATTTTCTCTTTATCCTTAACATTTGACTTTCTGAGTAGTATGTGTCTTGGCGCAGGTCTATTTGGATTTATTCTGTTTGGGGTATGGTGTGTTTCTTGGACATGTAAGTTCATTTCTTTCGTGAGAGTTGGGAAATTTTCAGCTATTATTTCCTCAAATACTCTTTCTGCCCCCTTTCCCTTCTCTTCTCCTTCTGGAACTCCCATGACACGTATGTTGTTGCATTTTGTGTTGTCATTCAACTCTCTGAGCCCCTGCTCAATTTTTTCCATTCTTTTCTCTCTTCAATTTTAGCTGCTCTGTCTTCAGTATCACTTATTCTTTCTTCTATCATTTCGAGTCTGCTGTTGTATGCCTCAAATGTGTTTTTGAGCTCACCTATTGTGTCTTTCATTCCCATGAGCTCTGTCACTTTTCTGTTCAGGATTTCAAATTCTTCTTTGTGTTCACTCAGTGTTTCTTGATGTCATTTATCTCCTTAACTATATTGTCTTTCAACTCATTAATTTGATTTTGGAAATTTGTCCTCATCTTGCTGATTAGTTCTCTCAAATTCTGCTTCTCTTCTGGGCCTTTGATGTATTCCTTTTCTTGGGCCATGTCTTCTATTTTCTTAGTATGGCTTGTAACTTTTTGCTGGTATTTAGGCATCTGGTTAGGATGTAGTTTCCTCAGATGCTCAATCTCTTTCTCTTTTATAGGGTTTAGTGGCAGGAGGCTGTGAGTTACCACAGCTCTTCGATTTTTGGCTCAACCTGGATTGTTAGGATTGTCCTGCTGGTTGCTCAAAAGTGGGCACTGGACCGAGTAATTGGTTGTAGAGTCGCTTCCTAGGGCCTTGGGCAGGGAGGCTATAGAGGCCAGTAAAAGCCTCTCCTACTTACTTTTAATTTTTGTATGTGCACTTCCTTGGTCTGCCAGGAGATAGTGCTCTTTGACAGCTCTCAATTCAATGCCTGGTTGGAGTGCATTTGTTGCAGCACAGAACAGCTCAGTGTGATAGAGCTTCCTGTTTGGAGGCCAAGAGCTTTGTAATTCAAACTCTCTGAGACAGTTCTCCAGTCTTCTCTGGCAGCCCCCTCCCTTTTCCCAGCTAGGAAATATTTCTGCTCCCCTCTGATTCCTCAACAATCAGTACCTGTTAATAGAGGAGGAGATTGGGAGGTTTGTATATCTTTAGCCTCTTGCAGGCTCCAAGGCAAACAATGGCGCAGCCTCACCGGGCCTGGAAGGGCTCTGGGGACAGGGCAGACCAAACCTGCGAGTCAAAAGCCGAGTCAGCCCCAGGCTTGCTCTCCCCTCTCCTGTGGAGTCCTCAACAATTAGTCCAGGCTAGAAGGGAGGGAGATTGGCAGGGTCGGATTTCTCCAGTCCTTTACCGACTCCCAGGGCAAACCACTGTGTGGTCTCACCTGGCCTGGAAGAGCCTGTGGGCACCGAAGCCCAAATTTGTGGGTCAGAAGCTGAGTCAGCCTTAGGCTGTGTCCCTCTTCCCTGCCTTTCCTGGGGTGGTAGATCCCTGGAGCCCCCTCTGTCTGTAGTCAAAGGCCCAGAGGCTCAAGAATTCTAAAGAGTATGGGGGAGGATGCTGGCAGCAGCAGCTGCTGCAGGTTCCTACTTACGGTTCTGTCGTAGTGATTTCCCTCTTTTGTCCCTCTCTCCTCTGGGTGGTGTGCAGACTTCACCTGCTGTCCTAGAAGATCTTTTTCGGGGCTGTTTCAGCCTGTCCTCTAGCTATTTTTCTGGAGAAGAGAGTCCTGTGTTTTACTTGTCCGCCATCTTCCCGGAAGTAGAGCCGGTACACATGGTTTTGTATGCAGCATTTAAAAGAAAAATTAAAGAGTGTTTATGGGACTGTTCTCCATGTGATTTCTTATAAGAGTATATCCTCATTAAAAAGATTTTTTTTGAAATATAATATGCACACAAAAAGGTGTATACCTAAGTGTATAAGCTGATGAATTTTCACAGACTGAACACACCCACATCACTATTACCTAGACTGAGAAAGAGGACATTACAAGTACCCCCAAATCTCCCTCAGGCTCTCTTCCAGCCACTAACTTACCCCCACAAACTAAGAGTCATCACTGTTCTTCCAACAGCAAAGACTAATTTTGCCTATTTTAGTACTTTTATGAAAAAATGCACCATATAACAAGCCCTCTTCTGATTCTAGCTTCTTTGCTCAAAATTATGTCTATGAGATTCATCCACAGAGCACGGTGCTGTGTGCAGTTGTAGAGTAGCTTCTTCTCGTGGCTATGTATTATTCCATCGTGTAAATGGATAAGTGTACAATTCAATGGCTAAATATATAGTCATCGTCACCATCTAGATCCAGGGCATTTTAATAACCCCAAAAGGAAACCTGTACTCTAGGGCCCCCTCCAGCCCTCCGCCGCAGACCCTGGCAACCACTAAGCTGCTTTTTGTCTCTAGAGAGTTGCCTTTTCTGGACATTCCATGTCTATGAAATCACAGCATAATGTGGCCTTTTATTGTCTGGCGTCTTTCAATTAGCATCTAGTTTTCAAGATTACCCCATTGTAGCAGGAATTGGCACTTGATTCCTTTTTATGGGTTAAATAATGTTTCATTGCCTGGACGTACCACATTTTGTTTATCCATTTATCAGTCACTGGACACTTGGTTTGTTTCTCCCTTTTGGCTATGGTGACTAATGCTGCTACAAACATTTATGTACCAGTTTTTGTTTGAACACCTGTTTTCAGTTCTTTGGGGCATGTAATTGTCGAGTCCTATGATAATTCTATGTTTAACTTGCTGAGGGACTGACAAGCTGTTTCCCGTAGTGGCTGCACCATTTTACCTTCCAAGCCCACACTCTCAAGCATGATACCACATTGCCTTTTAGAACGTGATGAAAGCGATGAACCCACTTTCCAGGAAGATACACACACGGACACACACCCCACTTCAGAGCTCCTGGAGCCCATTTGTGTGGCCCAGCCAGGTGAAGAAGCTCTGCTGGAAGAAATGGAGTTGCTCACCATGGATGAGGTGTCTATACAGGTAGTGAGTTCTGCTGCATGGGAGGTATGTAAGCAAAAGCTGGGATGCCCCCTGTCAGCTGGTGCAGAAGAGATAAGTTAAGGGAATGAGTTAATGCATGAGTCACCTCTGCAGACCCTCCCTCCCCAGGACAGGGGAGCCCGCTCACCAGGGACCAGGAGTGTGGGGAGTGAGACCCATCCTGTGTCTTGTGGTTCCCAAGTTGGTAGGCTGAGAAGCATGGAAAGCACTGGGGATGGTGGCCGGAGCTATTACAAAAGTCAGGAAGTAGAAAGGAGGGAATGGCTGCTGGGATCAGGAGTGTGGTCAGGCTGAAGTCCAGGGGAGACAGAGGCGCAGCCAGAACCTCAACCCCATCTCCCAAGTCCAGGCTGGTGGGTGCTCAGTCTGACCCCTGCTTTGGGTAAAATGCAAGAGAAGAGCTTGGGTTGGGGAGCAAGGGAAGGAAGTTGGAACTAGGCAGAGCAGGAGCTAACTGGAAGCAGACACGGAAGTGTTTGGAAACCGGGAATGAGCTGGCAGAGGATGGAAATATTTTTAAAAATTCCCAGGCACTGGAGCGTGATCAAAAGACTCGGCTTGCAGTCTCCAAGCAGGGGCACAGGGATTCTCAGGCCCCTCTGGCCCTCACTGCCCCCTGCTCCTCTGCAGGGTGCCTCAGCATGGACCCACTGGAGCAGTGTGCTGGGGGGGGGACGACCCATTTTGGGGACAGAGGTCAAGTTTGTGCTGATAGCGGGTCCTGCCCTAGCTGCCGCAGCTCCTTTGTCCTCCATATCTCTACGGCCACATTGCTCCCTGGTGCCCTGACCTGCTCTGCCTTTTCTGACCCGATCTGATGGGATCCTAGGCCCTGCTGCCCCTCTGCGATGACGCAGGCCCTGTTTCCCACCTGCGGCTCCTGTGGAGGGAGGCTGGGGTGTGGCCGGAGGGGATTTAAAGCGCTGGCCTTGGCTTTCTCCTCCTGCTCCTGATGGGCAAAGCCACTGCAGCAGCAGCTGGGGTACCCAGCCACCCTGCCGAAAGGGCCTGCAGCAGCAGCAGCTTTGGGGTCTTCACGCCTCGGGCAGCAAACCCAAGTGGAGGGCCTTTGCCATCTTTTCTGCACCACTTCCTGCTGTGAAGCACCCAACTTGGGCAGGTTCCTGGGTAGTCAGAGCTCTCCTACACTCTTTTCTTCATTTACCAATTGTTCATTAGTTCATTCATTCATTCATTCATTCATTCCCCATGCCAGGTAGTAGGCCTGAGATGAATCAGCTGTAAATTATTGCCCTCAGTGGCTTCCCAGCTGAGTGGGAGAAATAAGCCCACACTTCAGTCGTTATAATATAAGGCGGGATGTGATAGTAATCATTAGGGCAGGTCCTGAAAAGCACATAAAAGGGACAGTTCAAGAGCTGTGGGGTCAATCAGAAAAGGAGCTCACTTCCAGGGGCCTCTGGGAGGCCGTCAGGGAGGAGGAGGGGATGAGTTGGCCTAGTAGGATTTAGAGGCTCAGATCAGATGCAGGAGCCTCCTTGCCTTGAGGTAGAAACGACTGATGACCTAGTGGCATGTTCCCTTCCCTGGGGGATTTACCTTTTTACAGGGACCTGAATTTGATTCCCAGCATACGTGGAGGGCATGGGTGAGTGTCGAGTCCCCGGGCTGGGAGGAATGAGCTTTGGTTTCTGAGACAGGTAGAGGAGGTGCCGAGCCTGGCTGGAGGCTCTGGAATCACACGACTGCTCCCTTGTCTAAGCCAACACCAGCCTTGCATTTTCATTTCCAGCAATGTTATGGGAAGGTGCTATGGGGGTGACTCCCGAGCCTGCCCCTTCTGCCCCGTCTATGCCCTGATGGCTGCTCAGGTAAGGCTGTGGGCAAGACCTGGCCAGTGGCTCATAGAGAAAAACTGCACTATTTAGTGGAGGGAGGGGAGGGGAGGGATTGGTCAGTGTTCTCAATTTCAACTCTGAGAGCTGTGCTTAGGCTGAAAGCACTTGTGTTCTTACTCCTCCTCCCCCATCACCATGTGATGTTTGAATTCTCCTAGTGAGCCAAAAGGCCCTCACTTGTCTCTGGGCCTTTGCACATGCCATTCTCATCCAATGCCTTTCTCTCTCAGCACCTGGTGTACTCACCAGAGTCCAAGCAGGAAGCAAGTGGCTCACCCAAAGGCTTGATTGGAGAGATCTGGACAGTGTATCCCTAGAAGATATTGCGGCACTGGGCCAGCAGCAGTGGGAGGCCAAAAGGGGTGAGGGGACGGAGCAGCACTACCAGAATCTGGCAGGAGCTGGGGCTGAAGCAGGGACAGCCCCTGGGAATAGGTGCCAGCGTCCTCTCTGCCCTTGTCCAGTGACCTCTGCTGGTGCCTCCGTAGGTCTGAGCCAGCTTGAAGGCAGAGGGCACAGGAGCCTGTGAGACCCAGGCCTCGTGGGCAGGCCCCGGGCGCCAAGCAGGGCAGGTCCCAGCAGAGGAACCTGAGAGGTGGAGGAGAGGAGAAGCCCTGCTCACTGCCAGCCTCCCGGGCTCAGCTGCACCAGGCCTCCCTCTGACACCCTGAGGCTGCCTTGCCCCCCAGCCCCTTACAGACGGTGCCTGATCTGCTGCAGGGGACTGAGCCGAGGCCAGGGCCAGGCTGAGGCACCTTCCAGCCCAGCACCTACCTGAGTCTAACCTGGAGCCCAGAGAACTCGGTACATGAAATGGCGAAAAGAGCTATAAATGTGAGCCAGGCCTGTGTTCAAATCCTGCTCTCCTGCCAGTTCCCTGGATGACCTTTCTGTCAGCACAAATTTATAAAACAGGAGATAATATCTAAAGTTTCAGTTTGGTTCCTCATAAAACAGGTCCAAGGTCAGCAATAGAGAAATGTGGGGCCCATCTCTCCCCACTCTGCTGTGGGAAGGAAAGAAGGGGTGACCTTGTTTAATGTCAAAGTGCTCTAACATTCCAAGAAATGAAACCACTTGGAAATAGTCATGTATTTTCCTTAGTGCATATTCCCTCTGTTGTTTATGTGAAATTTTTTAGTGTGAAAAAACTTCAGACTGATGGAAAAATTCCAAAAATAGTGCAACAGATACTCATCTATCATTCAACCCCAGATTAACCCATTGCTGGTGTTTTACCACATTTGCACCTGCGTGTTCTCTATATACGCACACAAAAACACACATGTGGACACACACACAATACATTCATACACACACAAGCATGCACACATGTAGACATGCATGTAACACACGTATACACGTACATGTGTGCATATATATTATTTTGGTTGCGTAATTTGAGTCCATGGCAGATGTCCTTCACTGCTAAATCCTTTAGCCTGGACCTCTGGAGAATAAAAACCTTCACTTACACAATCACAGCACAATGACGACATTCTGGAAGCTTGACAATACTATGATCAATTACATAGCACATATTCTAATTTTGCCAGTTATCCTATGATTGTCCTCCAAGGCACCTGTTTTGGATCCAGGGTTTAATCCAAGTTCACACGTTATGTTTCTTGGTCAGGCCTCTTCACCCTCCCTCAGTCTCGAATGCTCCTCAGCCTTGCTTGGTGGCGCGTGATGTCGATATTTTTGAAGGGCTCAGGCTGGTTGTTTTGTAGAATATCCCTCAGTTTGGGTGTATTTGACATTTTCTTGTGATCAGATCCAGGTTAAGCAGTTTGGGGAAGAATATCACAGGAGCAGCACATCAGAAGTCACATGTATTGGTTTCGTCCATTCTTGGTGACGTTAGGGTTGGGGAAGGTGACATGAAGGTGGCGGCGGCCAGGATTCGTAACAGTAATGCTATTAGTTTTCATTTGTGCTTATTTAGGTAATCTGCAGGGAGATACTTTGAGACTGTGTAAATAGCCTATTCCCCATCAAATTTTCACCCAAAGCTAAGCATCCATTGATAATCCTTGTCTGAATCCATTTTACAGTGATGGTTGCAGAGTGGTCATTTTCTTTTTTTTTTTTTTTTAAATATTTATTTATTTACTTTATCCATTTTAAACCCCCCCCCCTTCCCCATTTGCTGTTTTGTGTCCATTTGCTGGGCAATTCTCCGTGTCTGTTTCCTGCCATCTCTTCTCATCCTCCTCCTCCAGTCTTCACCAGGATTCGATCCTGGAGACCTCTGATGTAGGAGAGAGGTGTTCTGCTGCCTGCGCCACCTCAGCTCCTGGCTTCTGGAGCTTTCGGAGCATTTCGTCTTGTCTCTCTCCTGTTACGTCATCATCCTGCTGCATGGCTCCCGGGGCCCGATGGCTCAGCTGCACACAGAGCCTGGCAGCCCGTGCGCCTTCTATATATATATATTTTATTTTACTGGGAGGTCCCGGGGATTGAACCCAGGTCCCTCCATATGGCAGACGGACGCCCAACCATTTGAGCCACATCCGCCCCCAGAGTGGTCATTTTCTGTCTCTATAATTCGTTTTAAATTTTTTAGTTGGCTTTCTACTGTAGGAAGAGATTACCCTTTGCCTTATTTATTATTTATTTATTTATCTGTATTTATTCATCAATACGGGCTCATATTCTTGTTTTATTTAGTCAGTTATAATCCATTAGTGTCATTATTCATTTTCATGCTCAAATTGTCCTGGATTTGTCCCAAAGGAGCCCCTTTGAATTGGTGCCTGTATCCCTTTGCCACGTCTGAGCATTCTTTGAGCACTTCCTTATTTTCTGGTACAATAATATAAAATATACCCTAGGTACCATCATATAAAGACATACTACAAGCAAAGGAACCCCAAGAATTGACAGCAGCCCCAGAAGCTAGAGGGGTGTGGAAGGGATTCTCCCACAGAGCCTGCCGAAGAACCTGTGCTGCTGCTACCGTGACCTCAGGCTTCTGGGCTCCAGAACTGGGAGAGAAGAAATTTCTGTTGTTTTAAATCAGTTTTACTGAGAGATATATACAAGCCATACAATCCATCCAAAGGGTTCAATCAGTGGCTTTTAGTATAATCACACAGTTGTACATTCATCACTACAATCAATTTTAGAACATTTTCATTACTCAAGAAAACAAAACAAAACCACACCTTAGCCATCACCTCTCAATCCCTGTATCCTGCCCCAGCCCTACATAACCACTCATCTAATACTGTCTCTATAGCTTTATTTATATTTACATTTTATTCAAATAGAATCATACCATATGTAGTCCTTTGTGTCTGATTTCTTTCACTTGGCATGTTTTTAAAAATTATTTTAATTAAAAAAAAATTATAGAGGTTGTAGGTTTACATTAAAGTCATGTAAAAAACCCAACGTTCCCATATACAGAATAAATTTCTGTTGTTTTAAGCCATTCAGTTGGTTGTAATTTGTTACGATAGCTGCAGAAAACGGATCCTCATCCTGAGCCTGCTGTCCATAGAAAGGCTTATTGCAAGGTGGCCCTTAGCTGGCATCAAGGAACTTGAATTTTGGAAGAGTTCCTACTATTCCTAGAACTGATAAGAGGAGCTCACGGTACATAAAGTGTTTGTACAAATAATGTAGCTTATGCTGAACATCCACTTTCCTTCTGGGAATCAGGGACTTTGGAAGCTGCTGTGCAGAGGATGCTTATGTGACCAGCACCCAGTAAAATCCCCAGGCACTGAGTCTGTCATGAGCTTTCTTGGTGGACAACATTTCGTGCATGTTGTCAACCTCGTTGCTGGGGGAATTTAGTGTGTCCTCTGTGGCTCCACTGAACGACGTCAAAGCTGACAAATCCTGACATGCTCTCACGGCTGTAAATGTAGCTCATGGCCCGGCTGCAGTTCAGGAAGGTAGAGGAACCAGGGGTTGAAAACTTTGTGGCTGGCTGCAGGTATAAGAGACGCTTGTTAGGGACTGTGCTCAGGCCTGAGGAAGGGTGGTGGGAAGCCTGGGGAGAAGGGGAGAAGCAGACAAGGCTGGTGCAGTAGACAAGGGGCACCCACAAGTCAATTGAGGCAGCGTCAAAGATGAAATCCAACCCTGAGGCAGTGTGCCGATGCTGATGGTGCCCGCGTAGACCAGCTGCCAGTCCGGGGTGGGACAGTTAGGACCGGCCTGCCTGCCCTGACCACCCCTGCTTCCCAGGGTGCCTGCCATCAGGTGGGTGGACTGATGTCTCCAAGCTCACTCTGTAGCTGCCCCATTCTGTTCAACCCTGTGCCTTCATTTGAAAAGCTCTGCAGTCTCCCGTGCAGTTCTCCAAATCCTTTCTCCTTTTCCAGGCCCAGCTCAAGTCCCTCTTCCTCCAAGCAGCTCTCCCAGGTTATCCTGGAGTCTTGTGCTCTTTCCCTCCTTCAGCTCAAGTGTGTAGTATCAATACTGTGTCCCTCTCATTCGGGATTATTTTCTCCTTGTCTGTCTCTCTTCCTGGGTATAAATCTTGTTCAAGAGTTAAGTCCTCTCGCTTTCAATCATTACAACTAGAATGTGAGTTTATTACAGCCTTGACAAGATACAGGCGCAATAGCTTTGTATTGGTGTGGAGCTGTAGAAGCTGAGCTTCCCCCATCTAGGATATTCAACTTGCTTTGCAGTCTGCTTTGTTGTTATTTGCTCAGACATGGCTCACCTTTCGATGAGGTTCTCTTAGCTCAGTGATTCCTTTAGCTCAGAAAGAACAAAGTCCCTCAAACCTAGCTCTGTGGTTCACAGGTGCATATCGTTGGCACAGAAATGGGTGTCTACCTGTTGCCTGGTCACTTCTGGGCCCATCACTTGAAACCCACCATCAAGGTAGGAGAGCCTTCTCCACTGGGGATGGGGTCCCTGTTCCCAAGGTCTCTGTCGGCAGGAGTCCCAGCCCTGACATCCTGGGTTCCACTGCTTGATACATCCCAGTGCTTGAAGGGAGCCCTTGGGGGTGCACTTATGTCCAGGTAGTTCCTCAGGGGTTCCAAAGGCACTTCTGGGTTGGGGTGTTTGGCACCAAACTTGTAGGCCAGGTTGCAAGGATCCTTCTCCAGGAACTATTGCAGCATTCCTTTTGCCATGAATCTCTCTAGCATGGATTTGACCTTTTTAAGGAATCCTTTAGCCCAGTGAGAAACAGATAAGATGCAGCCACCAGATGTCCCAATGCAATTGTCACACTTTACATTGGAACTGGGTTGTGTAATTTCCAAGCCTTTATGAATTCCATCTCATTCTCAGGACAGGCCACCCAACACAATGTGCCTAGGCTTGAATCCACTTTCTGTTATATAATTTTGGCCAAGCCCTATGTCCTTTCTGAGCCTCCTTTGGTATAATAAAATGTTCTTCCCCGGGAATGCCCATAACATGAAATGGGTCTAGAAAATGACAGCCATTCCTGTTGCTATGGTCATTTCTGTATCTTTCTCTAAGTCCTCAGGGAGGAGGTAGAGTGGGGATCATTTTCCTCTCAACAGCAGAGAAATTTGAAATGCAGAGAATTTGCCACTTAGCTGTGATCACACTACTGGTTAGTGACAAAGCTGGGTCTGCAAATAGATCTTCTGATCTCTCCCCAGGTTTCAACCAGAAGAGGATGACAATGGAGGAAGCCAGGAAATGAGAAATCTGAAGGAGGCTGTGATGCTTAGGCTAATGTGTCAACTTGGCCAGGTAATGGTGCCCAGTTTTTTGGTCAAGCAAGCACTGGGCTAATTGTAATAAAGGACATTTAACATACTGTAATAATCAGTGAGCTGATTGCATAAATGGCTGGTTACATCTATAATCAACCAAGGAGATTGCCATCAGCAGTGAGTGACGTCTCATCCAGTCAGTTAAAGCCATAAAATAAGTGATTTCAGCATTCAGTGAAAAAATTCCCATGTCTACTTCAGATAGCCAGCATCTCCTGAGGAACTCTACAAAGACCATCACTGGAGTCCCTGGCTTGCAGCCTGCCCTACAGAATTTGGATGTTTGCATTCCCACAATTGTGTGACACAATTTTATAAAATCTCATACAATTTACCCTAAATTCTGCTTAGGCTTTTCCCAGAGGCAGGGATTCTGGATTCAGTGTTGTAGCTTGAAGGGTTAGAAAGGGCTCTACCAGTTTATTCAGGTGGCTGGCTGAAACATGGACCAAATGAGCCAACACTGCCTCAGGTTGACATGCCAGGATTGTCCTGGTATACTGTAGATGAGGTAATCCAAAAGCTTAGAGAGATTGGAAAGCTAGAATGGATTTACCATCTAACATCTGCCTACACACCAAGAATGTCCAGAAGACACACCTTTCACCAGGACTGGGAGGAATAAATTTGTGAGATTAACTCCAATGTCCCTAAAGAGCTCTGTGATTGATCTTCTCTGTAGGTCAGAAATTACTGTGGGAACTGCTATCATGGAACTAGGATCCTTAAATCCTGTGGGGATGACTGGATCCCAGGCCAGCAGAAGCCAAGTGACAGCACTGAATCCCCAAAGACAAAGTAGGCATGGCCACCACAATGAAAGGCCAGATTGAAAGCAGCAATCAAAAGAGTCTGAGTTCCATAGACCTATGGCATTGGCTAATAGATCATGGGTTACCAGAAGTAAAGTAGATGGCTGTCTACTAAATTCCTACTTCATTTATTTAAAATGAACAAAATTTTGACATGAATTACAGAAACAGAGAGTTAAGGCCACTTAATCAATTCCCGGACTTGAAACAGTTTACAGACTCAGAGCCCTTTGAATGAGGGAAGGCCGGGTTGGCTAGGGGTAGGATCCTGTTATGCTGTCAAAAATGTATACTGTTAATCTTCCTCCTAGTTTCACCCAAAGACCTACAGCCCTTTACCAGGGCAACTGTGCACTGGGGAAAAGGAAATGGTCAGACATTTTGGGGGTTATTAGACACTGGCTCAGAAATGACATTAATTCCAGGAGACCCAGCACGTCACTGTGGTCCACCAGTCAGAGTAGGGCCTTGTGGAGTTCAGGTGATTGATGGAGTTTTAGCTCAGGTCCATCTCACAGTGGGTCCAGTGGCTCCCTTGACCCATTCAGTGGTTATTTCCCCAGTTTCAGAATGCATAATTGGAATATAAATACTCAGTACCTGGCAGAGTCCTCACATTGGTTCTCTGACTTGTGGAGTGAGGGCTATTATGGTAGGAAAGGCCAAATGGAAGCCACTAGGCTACCCCAAACTAGCAAAATAGTGAATCAAAAGCAATACTGTGCGAGTGTATGTGACTCAAGCAGTTGGGTGCCAACCTCCCACATGGGAGTTCCCAGGTTTGGTTCCCAGTGCCTCCTAAAGAAGACGAGCTGACACAGCGAGCTGATGTGATGGGCTGGTATGGTGAGCTGAAGCAACGAGATGATGCAAGGAGGCGACACAATGAGGAAACACAATAAGGAGACACAACAAGCAGGGAGTGGATGTGGCTCAAGCAATTGGTCACCCACCTTCTCCAAGGGAGGTCCTGGGTTTGGCACCTGGTATCTCCTGAAGAAGATGAGAAGACACAGAGAACACACAACAAACAGACACAGTGAGCAGACTCAGTGAGCACAAACAACGAGCAGACAGACGAGGGAGCCATGGCAGGGGGCAGAGGGGATAAATAAATCTTTTTTGGAAAAAAAAAAAGCAATACTGGATTTCTGGAGGGATTGCAAGTTCAGTGCTCCACCAAGGATTTGAAGACTGCAGGGGTGGTGATTCCCGCCATATTCCTAATCAACACTCCTATTTGGCCTGTGCAAAAAAGAGATGGATCTTGGAGAATGACAGTGGATTATCATAAACTTAACCAAGTGCTGATTCCAATTGCAACCTCTCTTCCAGAAGTGGTGTCATTGAGCAAATCACCACATCCCCTGGTACCTGGTATGCAGCTATTTATCTGGCAAATGTTTTTGTTTTTTGTTTTTTGTTTTTCCTCAATTGCTGTGAATAAGGACCACCAGAAACAGCTTGCTTTCAGCTGGCAAGTCCAGCAATATACCTTCACTGTCCTACCTTGGGGGTATATGACCTCTTCAGCCCTATGTCATAATATTGTCTGCAGGGACCTTGATTATCTCTCCATCTCACAAGATACCACACTGATCTATTATATTGATGATATCATATATATTGATGATTGGACCCAGTGATCAAGAAGTAGCAACAACTCTAGACTTGTTGGTAGGGCAATTGCTTGAGAGAGAATGGGAGACAAATCCAATTAAAATATAGGGGCTGTCCACCTTGGTGAAATTTCTAGATACCCAGTGTTATGGGGCCTGTCGCGATATCCCTTCTAAAGTGAAGGATAAGCTGTTGCATCTGGCCCCTCCTATGACCAAAAAAGAGGCACAATGCTTAGTTGACTTTTTCAGATATTGAAGCCAACACATTTTTCATTTGGGTGTGCTACTCCGGCCCATTTACTGAGTGACCAGAAAAGCTGCTAGTTTTGAGTAGGGACTGGAACAAGAGGATTCCCTGTGATAGGTCTAGGCTGCTGTGCAAAGAGCCCTGACTTTTGGGCCATATATTCTAGGAGATCCAATGGTGTTGGAAGTATCAGTGGCAAAAAGAGATGCTGTCTGGAGTCTTTGGCAGGTCTGTTTAGGGGAATCACAAAGCAGACCCTTAGGATTTTGGAGCAAAGCCTTGCCGTCCTCTGCAGATAACTACTCCCCTATTGAGAAGCAGCTTTTGGCCTCTTACTGGGCCTTGGTAGAGACTGAACGCTTAACCATGGGCCATCAAGTTACCAGGAGACCTGAGCTGCCTATCATGAGCTTGGTATTGTCTGGCCCACCAAACCATAATGTTGGGAATGAATAGCAGCACTCAGTCACAAAGTGGAAGTGTTATACATGAGATAGGGCTTGAGTAAGTTACATGAGGACCTGGCCTAAATCCCCATGGCCCCCACTCCTGCCACATTACCTTCTCTTTCCCAGCCCACAGTTATGGCCTCTTGAGGGTGTTCCTTATAATTAGTTGACTGATTAAAGTGAAAAGTCGGGCCTGGTTTATAGATGGCTCTGCACAATATGCAGGTGCCACCTGAAAGTGGACAGCTGCGGCAATGTACCCCTTTCTCAGACATCTGTGAAGGGTAGTGGTGAAGGGAAATCCTCCCAGTGGGCAGAACTTCCAGCCGTGCACCCAGTTGTTCGTTTTGTTTGGAAGGAGAAATGGCCTGAGGTGTGTTTGTACACTGATTCATGGATTGTTGCCAATGGTTTGGCTAGACGGTCAGGATCTTGGAAGGAACATGATTAGAAAATTGGTGGCAAAGATATCTGAGGAAGAGCTATGTGGATAGACCTTTCTGAGTGGGCAAAAAACATGAACATATTTGTGTCCCATGTGAATGCTCACCAGAGGGTGACTTCAGCAGAGGAAGAGTTTAAAAATCAAGTGGATAAGATGACCCGCTCTGTGGCTAATGCTCAGCCTCTTTCCCCAGCCACTCCTGACATTGCCCAATGGGCTCATGAACAAAGTGGCCGTGGTGGTAGGATTGAAGGTCATGCATGGGCTCAGCAACATGGACTTCCCCTCACCAAGGCTGACCTGGCTATAGCCACTGCTGAGTATCTAATCTGCCAGCAGCAGAGACCCTCACTCAGCCCCCAATTTGCACCATTCTCCACAGTGATCAGCCTGCTACGTGGTGGCAGGTTGATTGCATTGGACCACTTTCATCATGGAAGGGGCAGTGATTTATTCCAACTGGAATAGACACATTCTCTCATTATCTGGATATGGGTTTACCTTCCCTGGATGCAATGGTTCTTCCAAAACTACCATCTGTGGACTCACCGAATGTCTTATCCAGCACCATGGTATGGTATTCCACAAGGCATTGCTTCTGATCAAGGAACCCATTCGCAGCTAATGATGTGCAGAAACGGGCATATGCTCCATTCTTACCATGTTCCCCATCATCCTGAAGCAGCTGAATTGATAGAACGATTGAATGATGAATGTTTTTTTTTGTTTTTTTTTTGAGGTACTGGGGGTGGGGATTGAACCCTGGACCTCATATGTGGGAAGCTGGCATTCAACTACTAAGCCACATTAGCTTCCGTGAGTTGGTTTTTATGTTTGTTTTGCTTTTTCAGGAGGCACTGGGAACTGAACCCAGGACCTCCGATATGGGAGGCAGGCTCTCAACCGCTAGAGCTACATCTGCTCACTTGAATGGCCTTTTTTTTTCCTAAAGATTTATTTATTTATCCCCACCCCCCCTGTTGTTTTGTGCTCGCTGTCTGCTCTCTGTGTGTTCTTCTGTGTCTGCTTGTCTTCTTTTTAGGTGGAACTGGGCCTGATCCTGGGACCTACTGGAGCGGGAGAGAGGCGCTCAATCTCTTGCGCCACCTCAGCTCCCTGGTTTGCTACATCTCTTACTGTCTCTCTTCTGTGTCTCTTTTTGTTGTGCCATCTTGCTGCGCCAGCTCTCCATGCGGCTCTCTGTGTGGGCCCCACTCCGTGCGCTCCTGCATGGGCCAGCTCACCATGTGGGCCAGCTTGCCTTTCACCAGGAGGCCCCAGGAATCGAACCCTGGACTTCCTATATGGTAGATGGGAGCCCAATTGCTTGAGTCACATCCGCTTCCCTCGAATCGCCTTTTGAAGACTAAATTACAGCACCAGCTAGGTGGCAATTCCTTGCAGGGCTGAGGAATTGTTCTCCGGGATGCTGTGTATGCTCTAAATCAGCATACACTATGGTGCTGTTTCACCCTAGCTAGGATTCACACATCCAGGAATCAAGGGGTGGAAATGTGAATAGCACCCCTCACTATTACCACTAGTGAAAAATTTTCCTTCCTGTCCCTGCAACCTTAAGCTCTGTTGGTCTACAGGTCTTAGTTCCAAAAGGAGGGGTGCTTGCACCAGGGTACACAAGAAAGATTCCCTTGAACTGGAAGTTAAGACTGCCACCTGGCCACTTTGGGCCCCTCATGCCTCTGAATCAACAGGCACAAGAAGGGAATTACTGTACTGGCTGGGGTGATTGATCCTGACTATCAAAGGGAAAGAGGACTGCATCTACACAATGGAGGCAAAGGAGTTTGCCTGGAATACAGGAGATCCCCTAAGGCAACTCTTAGTACCACCACGCTCTGTGATTAAAGTCAACGGAAAATTGCAACAACCCAATCCAGACAGGACTAACAATGGCTTAGAATCTTCAGGAATGAACGTTTGGGTCACTCACCAGGCAAAGAATCATGGCCAGCTGAGGTGCTTGCTGAGAGTGAAGGAAACATGGAATGGGTAGTGGAAGAATGTAGTGATAAATACAAACTTTGACAATGTGGCCAGTTACAGAAACGAGGACTGTAATGGTCCTGAATATTTCTTCCTTTTTTGTTTTTCTTTATGAGTATGTTGGTATATGCACATATATTGGTATATCTTTGTTTTCTTCCCTATCCTTTCCCCTTATCCTCTGACATAAGCTGTATTAGTTTCATGTTGTAGTATTTAAGGATGTCAGATTTAAGAATGAATATCAACCAAGTGCTTGCACCCTGTTTTGGAATGATTAGTGATTTCCCATTGTATGCTGGATATTTGAATATTGGTAGTTGGAAATATATATATGTATATACATATATATATGTTATTGTTTATCTTTAGACTAAGTATGTTTTAAGGTGATATATATGGCTGTCAAGTTGACAAAGGGTAGAATGTGATGGTTAGGCTAAAATGTCAACTCAGTCAGGTAACGGCGCCCAGTTGTTTGATCAAGCAAGCACTGGGCTATTTTTTTTTTTTTTTCTTTTTTTTTTTTTTATTATGGGTAAAAATCAAAATTCTCACAATACATACAAACATTTGCAAAATGGTATAAGGGCTATTTGTAATACAAGGTCATTTCCTGACTTTAAGCATCAGTGAGTTGATTGTATAGGTGGCTGGTTACATCTACAGTCAACTGAGGAGATTGCCATCAGCAGTGAGTAACATTTCATCCAAATAGTTGAAGGCCTTAAAAGGAGAAGTGATTTCAGCATTCAGGGAGAAAATTCCCATGCCTACTTCAGATAGCCAGCATCTCCTGGGGAACTCATTGAAGACCTTCTTTGGAGTCCCTGGCTTGCAGCCTGCCCTACAGAATTTGGACTTGTGTATCCCCATTGTTACGTGAGACAACTTTATTAAGTCTCATATTATTTACAGATATCTACTGTCGGTTCTGTTTCCCTAGAGAACCCTCACTTATCCAGAGGCTGAGGTGGGAAAAAATTAGAAGAAATCCAAAGGGAAGAGAAACAATAGAGAACACATACAGAAAGAAACCGAGAGTCCTGCATATACAGAGACAGCCAAAGAGACAGGGAGACAAAGGAGAGAGATATAGACAGACATGGAGGCACAGAGACATGTACTGATAGAAATAGTGAGAGAGGGAAGACACAAGTCTTTCCTAGAAGCAAATGTGTGAGAAGCGCTGCTCAAAAACAGCACCACACTTACAGCTGCACAGGTTGTGCACTGAGCAATTTCAGGGAGTGCCATTCACATAACCCATGATGTGACTAACACCCCGGAGCTCTAACACCCTGCAGGCCTGCTCTAAGACCCTTGGACCACTCTGTGCACATGGCAACCTACTCAGCAATAAAGAGAGACCTGAGCTTTAAGACAGGCTGAAATGTCAGTTGACTACATTCCCTTCCCTACCCTTGGTAGGCTTGAGAGACAGAAGGTAAGAAAGAGCCCAATGGAGAGCTGATGCTGCTTGCTGTGCCCATACTTACTTGACCAAGCACTCGGAGAGGGCCACCAGCCCCAGGACCCAGAGCCACCTCATGCCTCCTTCCTAAGCTCAAGCACTCAGGAAAGAGTGGGTTTGCAGCAGGCAGTGGCTGTGGAGACCTGCTCTTTATATACTCTCTGACCAGCCTGAGTCATCCCCTGGGGCACCAGGTAAACCTTCCTCATCAGATCCTCCCCACCCTAGCAGTGTTCATGAAAAGGACCTAGAAGATTTTTAGAGATTTCTATTGCATTTGTTTCTTTGGGTATGGCTGAAAAATGAAACAAAACCATAGAGTTTAAGAGATTGGAGGAGACTATTGCTATCTTGGAAATGAAAAGCTCTGCTAACAATGTAATAAAAAGCATTGGTAGAAACGGCTTAACCATTTTCCAAAGTGGCTGTCTCAATTTGTATGCATCGCAGCACTTGGTGCATAAGTCATTTAAAAATTTTTATTTTTCACTTTATTTTGTACATTTAATAATTGAAAATATAAACAATTAAAAACTAAAAAGTAAATATGGATGAATAAATATATACATTTTTCAATTAAATGTACTGATACATATAAAATATTTTTTGAACCAAACAATATGTTATACAATATATTTAGTTCATAGTAACGCATTCCTACAGTATTTGTCCTTTAGTGTCGGGCTTGCTTTGCTCAACATAATGTCTTCCAGGTTCATCCATGTTGCCATATGCTTTACGACTTCATCTCTTCTTACAGCTGCATAAGATTGCATTGTGTGAATAGACCACAGTTTGTTTATCCATTCACCTGTTGATGGACACCTGGGTTGTTTCCAACTTTTGGCAATGGTGAATAATGTGGCTATGAACATTGGGGTGCAGATGTCTGTTCGTGTCACTGCTCTCAGTTCTTCTGGGTATATACCCAGTAGTGGTATTGCAGGGTCATGTGGCAAGTCTATATTCAACTTCTTTAGGAACTGCCAAACAGTCCTCCACAGTGGCTGTACCATGGTTTTTGAATCAATAGATAAATGATAGTTTACATTCTTGAAGGGTTTATATTCCTGCATGTAGCAGATGTTGTAAATCTTATCTAACATAGAAACTCAGGATGTTTTCCCACCCATCTACTATAAGATCCTGTCTCATTATCATGAGACTAGGCTCTTATCTCCTTCATTCCAGGGTGTCTCCTACATCCCAAAGTGATCTGCTTATTGTCAGTAGTCATGGCCTTTGAAACTCCATCATTCTGGGACTTTGATGTATTCCTTTTTTTGAGCCATGCCTTCTATTTTCTTAGTATGGCTCGTAATTTTTTGCTGGTGTTTAGGCATCTGATTAGGATGTAGTTTCCTCAGATGCTCAATCTCTTTCTCTTTTATAGGGATTTAGTGGCAGGAGGCTGTGAGTTACCATAGCTCTTCGATTTTTGGCTCAGACCTGGATTGTTTGGATTGTCCTGCTGGTTGCTCAAAACTGGGCACTGAACCCAGTAATTGGTTGTAGATTTGCTTCCTAAGGCCTTGGGCAGGGAGGCTATAGAGGCCAGTAAAAGCCTCTCCTACTTATTTTTAATTTTTGTATGTGCACTTCCTTGGTCTGCCAGGAGATAGTGCTCTTTGGCAGCTCTCAATTCAATGCCTGGTCTAAGTGTATGTGTTGCAACACATACCAGATCAATGTGATAGAGCTTCCTGTCTGGAGGCCGAGAGCCTTGTAATTCAAACTTTCTGAGACAGTTCTCCAGTCTTCTCTGGCAGCCCCCTCCCTTTTCCCAGCTAGGAAATATTTCCACTTCCTTCTGAGTCCTCAACAATCAGTCCCTGTTAGTAGAGGAGGAGGTTGGGAGGTTTGTATATCTTTAGCCCCTTGCAGGCTCCAAGGCAAACAATGGCGCAGCCCCACCCGGCCTGGAAGGGCTCTCGGGACACAGCAGACTAAACCTGGGAGTCAAAAGCTGAGTCAGCCCCAGGCTCTCTCTCCCCTCTCCTGTGGAGTCCTCAACAATTAGTCCAGGCTAGAAGAGAAGGCGATTGCAAGGGTCAGATTTCTCCAATACTTTCCTGGCTCCTAGGGCAAACCACCGTGTGTTCCCACCTAGCCTGGAAGGGCCCGTGGGGTACTGCAGCCCAAATTTGTGGGTCAGAAGCTGAGTCAGCCTTAGGCTGTGTCCTTCTCTCTCCCCTTTCCTGGGGTGGTAGATCCCTGGAGCCCCCTTTGTCTGTAGTCAAAGGCCCAGAGGCCCGAGAATTCTAAAGAATGTGGGGGAGGGTGTCAGCAGCAGCAGCTGCTGCTGGTTCCAACTCACAGTTCTGTTGTTGAGATTTCCCTCTTTCATCCCTCTCTCCTCTGGGTGGTGTGGTGCCTTAACCTGCTGTACTAACCTGTAGAAAATCTTTTTCAGGGCTGTTTCAGCCTGTCCTCTAGCTATTTTTCTCGAGAAGAGATTCCCATGTCTTACTGGTCCACCATCTTCCCATTTTTTTATTTTTTAAAGAAGCTTTTTTTTATGTTATATAAATGTTACATAGCATCAGTCATTTTAATTTCGGCCATCTGGTGAGTATAAAGAAGTATCTTTTTTTAATTTTATTTCCCAATGAATAATAATGCTCAGCCTTGATATCCTTGTTGGCCATTTTTGTATCTCATTTTAGGAAGTGTCTGTTCGAGTCTTTTACTCATTTTTAAAATTGCCCTTTTTCATTAGATTATTCATCTTTTATTACAATCTGTAGGAGTTTATACCAGTAATTAATTTTTTAAGGCAAAACATTTTCTCTGAATATAATCTGACATGCATGCAACTCCAACAGAGAAAAAGAACAGCATAGTTGCTCAGGCTGCAGGGGAATACAGACCATGCCCATAAGATATTGCTATGGAATGCTAAGAATGCAAGGAATGTGGTTTGAGAAGTCCCTGAATTAGATGCTTTTCAAACCCTTGTCTCCTGTGCAACTCTTTCCTTTGTAGTGTTGAAGTTGTGGGGAGCAGAAGTGATTATCTTTCTCCTCTGTCACCCAAGAAAACCTCTCCCTCCATGTGATTTCTTTTAATTTCCTCCATTAAAAGAAATTACATAGATCTATTCCAGAGATTTCCAGGAATATGATGTCAGAGTAGGTAGTCAGGGCTCAACTCTCTCACAAAAACAACAAAGGAAGGGCAAAAAGCTATCTGAGGGAGCTGCCATGTGGTCTGTAGACAAGAAGAGTGCTGAGCATCCCCCAGGAGAGTGAGGGACAGAGAGATGAAGAAGTGGAAACAAAAACAGTGAGTTACTAGCCCACATGGCTAAGAATGGCACCCATGCACCACCTTTAATGTCCTGGGTAAAAACCCAGGCTCACTGCAGCCACCTGAGAGGGGAACATTCATCTTTTTCCTTGGGAAGAGGGAGGTGTAGTAGAGGGTGGAGAGTGGTTTCTCTTCGGTGAGTTTGGCCAATAGAGCCTGCTTTGAATCTCTGGCCAGACTAGAATCCCTGGCAAATGTTGGTTGAAAGAGACAGCTCTGTGGAATGATTTCTCAACCCGCACCATCTGCCTACCATCCAGGAAACTACATGGAGAAAAAATGCTTTTCAGATTCCCTTGGCACAGTCCACTTGGATTGGATCTGCACCCCATTTGTGAGTCCCTCACCCTATTTTTATAACTTAAGTTGGGCAATTTTAAAGTTAGAATAAGTTGCATCAAAAATCAAAGAAGAGCTGTGAAACTAAAGGCAAGAGAGTGAAATTGATCATCAGAGTAAATTCACCAACATATTCAGATGCCTAGACATCAGCTATAAATTACAAGCCATTCTAAGAAACAGGAAGAGATGGCTCAGCCAAAGGAACAAATGAAAAATCCTGATGAGATACAGGATTTAAGACAACTAATAAACGATACATACAAATTTCCTAAATCAACTCAACAAGTTGAAGGAAAATATGACTAAAAATTTAAAGGATCTTAAGAAGACACTGGGGAAAAAAAAAGACATTTTATGAGCATAAAAAATAATTTGAAAGCCTGCAAAGAAAAGTAACAGAGCTTTTGGGAATGAAAGACACAATGGATGAAGTTAAAAATACACAGAGGCACTTTTGACAGATTGTGTGGTGTGTGCATATATCTCAATAAAACTGCTTTAAAAATACATAGAGACGGGAAACGGATATGGCTCAAGAGGTTCGGCGTCCATCTACCATATGGAGAGACCGGGGTTCGATCCCCGGTACCACCCGGTAAAAAAAAAAAAAAAAAAAAAAAAAAATTACATAGAGGCATATAATTGAAGACTTGAACAGATGGAAGTCTGAACTGGAGAGCCAGACATCTGACCTTGAATAGACAGGAAAACAGAAAGAGAAAGGAATTGAAAAAATGTAACAGAGTCTCAGGAGATTGAATGGCAACATGAAATGCATAAACATATGTGTTATCAGTATCCCAGAAGGAGAAGAGAATGGAAAGGGGGCAGAAAGAATAGTTGAGGAAATGATGATTGAAAACCTCCCAAACCTGTGTATGAAAGACATAATATGAATCTCCGAGGTTGACAGTGCATTCCAAACAGATAAATCTGAATAGACCTACTCTGAGACAGCTACTATTCAGAATGGCAAATAGCAGAGATAAAAAGAGGATTCTGAAAGCAGCAAGAGAAAAGCAATGCATCACATAAAATGCAACCTAAATAAAGATAAATACTGATCAATCATCAGAAACCATGGAGGCAAGAAGAAAGGGTATGATGTATTTAAGGTACTGAAAGAGAAAAAATGTCAGCCAAGAATTCTTTATCTGGCAAAACTGTTCTTCATAAATGAGGGTGTGTTTAAAGTCTTCACAGACAAACAAAAACCGAGAAAGTTTGTTAGCAAAAGACTAGTTTACAAGAGATATTAAAGGAGTGCTACAGCTTGAAAGGAAAAGATAAGAGTGAGAGACTTGGAGAAGAGTGTAGAAATCAAGATTATTAGTAAGGGTAACTTAAAGGGTAAAAAGACAGACAATAGTAAGATATGATAATGGATAAAATGACAAATACAGTATGATTGTGCTATAATGAACTACATATAATATGTAAGCTCATGGAGTTAACAATTAGAATATAGGTCACTGGAAAATAGAATGAGAGTAGAGAATGGAAAGTTGAGTAGAGAATGTTAATCTGTGTTGAACTGGTAAAAATAGTTGTTTGTAAATCTTTGGAAATAATAGAAATGGTGAAAGTACATCATAGTATTTGTAACTAGCAGAGCTATTGTATGGATATTAGAGTGGTTGAAAGGGAAAGTCTAAGGATGTGTATATTACTAGAAGGAAAGCTTAAAAATATATCCTGGGACTGCATAACATACTGAAACCTCATGTAAAATATGAATATTGGGGATATCACATATGTAAGACTGTTTTTACAAAATATAAATACAAATAAACTAGAGAGATGAAAACAGAATAGCAGCCATGTGTGGCAAGGGAAACAGAGAGATTGAGAGGTGATCACTTTTTTTGGTTTGCTTGTTTTTTGTTTATTATTATTATTATTATTGTAATAATGAAAATACTCTAAAATGATTGAACTGATGAATGCACAACTATGCACCATTGATTTTATACTTTGGATGGATTTATGCTTTATTAATATGTATCAATAAAATTGATTTGTTGAAAAAAACATTGAAGGCTAATGGATCAAAATCCCCAATAAAAGACATAGATTGACAGAATGTATAAAAAAAGATGAGCCATCTATATACTGTCTACAAGAGACTCCTTCAGATGTAAGGACACAATCAGGTGGAAAGTGAAATGTTGGAAAATGATATCCTATGCAAATAGAAACCAAAAAATACTGGGAGTAATGATAGTAATATGAGAAAAAAGATTTTAAAAACTGTTGTAAGAGATGAAGAAGGTCATTATATAATATATATAATATATATAATATATTATAATATATAATATATAATAAAAAGGGCAATTCACCAAGAAGAACTTACTATAATAAATATTTATGCATCTAACCTGGGTGCCCCAAGATACAAGAGGCACACACTGGTAAAATTGAAGGGAAAAATAGACCTCTCTACAATAATAGTTGGAGACTTCAATGCACCACTCTCATCAGTGGCTAGAACATCTGAACAGAGGACAAAGAAGGAAATGGAGAGTTCAAATAATATGATAAATGAACTAGACCTAAGAGACATGTATAGAATATTATGCCCCCAAAGCAGGATAAACATTCTTCTCCAATGTTCATGCATCCTTCTCCAGGATAGACCATGTTGGGTCACAAGACAGGTCTCAATAAATTTTAAAAGAATGAAATTCTACAAATCACTTTCTTTGATCCTAATGGAATGAAGCTGGAAACAAATAATGGTGGACAAAGGGAATGTTCCTGAATATATGGAAACTAAACAACACATTCTTAAATAATCAGTGGGTCAAAGAAGAAATTGCAAGAGAAAGCAGTAAATATCTCAAAACAAATGAAAATGAGAACACAAAATAACAAAAACTATTGGATACAGCAAAGGCAGTGCTGAGAGGGAAATTTATAGGTCTCAATGCTTACATTAAAAAAGAAGAATGAGCTAAAACCAAAGACCTAACTGCACACCTGGAGGAAGTAGAAGAACAGCAAATTATTTCCAAACCAAGACAAAGGAAAGAAATAATAAAGATCAGAGCAGAAGTAAATTAAATTGAGAACAACAACCAACCAGCCAACCAACCAACCAAACAAAAAACCAAACCAAATAAAAAAACAGTAGAGAGAATCAACAAAACCAAAAGTTGGTTCTTTGAAAAGATCATCAAATCAATAACAGCAACTGCTGGCAGGTGTCAGCACATACCATGAGCCATGCCAGCCAGATGCTTACGTGGCTTCCTAATCCACACGTGAGCCCCCTGAGATAGGCACAGGACTATATGGTTCTATTCTACAGATTTTTGGCCTGTAAACAGGCTCAGAGAAGTTCAACAGCTTGCCTGGCATGGGAAGCATGGAGAGGTGGAGTATGTGTCCTTGACTAAGAGGGTCGTGGTGCTAACTCTTTCCACACTACTGGACCCAAGGAGTTCCAGCTGTAAAAATTGGATGGACGTTCTCTTCCAAGGAGACCTCTGACGTATGAGACTCATGAAAGATGGTGAGTTCTAGATCTTTTTTTTTTTAATTATTATTTTATATCAATGTTACAATTTACTTTACAAAGTTCTAGATCTTTTTTTAAAAAATTATTATTTTATATCAATGTTACAATTGTAGTAACAATTGTTATCGTTTACTACAATAACAATAAATCCACTTTGGTCAGTGGTTACACTCAACCCCCACACCTCCAGTTTTGTTCATCCCTCACTCTTTATTTCCCCAAGGGAGTAAAGAGTATTTTAAGGAACAAGAAAAGAAGAAAGTACACGACCCCAGACATGGGTTCGGGCTTGCTATAGGGTGAGACGTGTGTGGGGGTCCCTCAGTTAGGCCTTTTTAATGCCTTTCCTCCTCCCCCTTTATAATGTTGGAGAGGGGCCCCAGCTGTTTGTTGTTCTGATTGGTTGCCTTAATATCCCCACCTGTTAGCTCTCAAGGGACTTCTTCCAGAATCAATGCCTTCCAGAACAAGATATTAGTCATGTGGGGATTTCATCCAGTTCCAACCATGGTGCCAGACCCATCTTCCCTCAACCTCAATGGAATAGCCAGAGAGTTTCACACTCTGTCAGGCAGGGACTATGGCCATAACCAGCAGGAAGCAGTTACAGAAGATGACCATCACCCTTCAGCTCCCCCTTAAGAATAAGGGTGTAAACTCTCGGAGGGGGGAGTTGAGGCAGGTGAGTATAGGGAAAGAGGGAAGATCAAGTTGCAGCTGGGACCCAGCAGAGATCATGGTCATGATACCTCACCCAGAAACCCGCTGAGGGAAGACTGCTACTAAGAACAAAGCTGGAAAGACCCCACGAGACCCTGGCCATGAGGTCCCGTTTGGAACTCTTTCCAGGGTCAAGGGGAAAACCCAAATAACTCCAAACATCTCTGTCTTGACAGGTTTGGGACAATGTCTGCTGTGACTGCTTCAGGCTGAGAAGGCATGTAGAAAGTATGGGGCAGAGCAATGGAATTGTTTTGCTTGCAGTTGAAAAGATACCCCTTGTTTTTCAGGTGGGGCAGGTCCACCTTTATCGGTTTGTTAGTTGTCCAGGACAAGTCCAGTTCCTTATAAATAATATTTTTATTGTGGTAAAGTGTATATAACTTAAACATGTGTCCTTTTAATGGTTATTCAGTGTACAATTCAGTGGCATTAAGTACATTCACAATGTTGTATAACCATCATGATTCTCTAGAGCCAGGGTATTCTCTATACCCATGAAGCAGCCCCTTCTAGCTGTCCCCCACGCAACCAGGCCATGGCAGCCCCTCATCTGCTTTTTGTCTTTATAGATTTGCCTCTTCTGGACAGTCCATGTAAATGAAATCATACCGTATATGGCTTCTCATGTCTGGCATCTTTCACTTAGCATCCAGTTTTCAAGGTTCCCCTGTGTTGTAGCAGGTATCAGTACTTCATTCATTTTTTTTCAAAACAAATCAGTTTTATTGATACATATTAATAAAACATATAATTCAATTAAAAGTGTACTGTTTTAGTCAGCCAAATGGGTGCTGATGCAAAATACCAGAAATCGGTTGGTTTTTATAAAGGGTATTTATTTGGGGTAGAAGCTTACAGTCATCAGGCCATAAAGCATAATTTACTTCCCTCACCAAAGTCTATGGCCACGTGTAGGAGCAAGACAGCTGCCGACTTCTACCAGGGTTCAGGCTTCCTGGGTTCCTCTCTTCCCAGGGCTTGCCTCTCTCTGGGCTCAGGCTTGCTTCTCTCCACAAGGCCAGCTATAGATTGTCAGGCAAACGGCTCGTCTCTTTTCCTGGGGCCTTCTCTGTGTGCTTACTTTCCTGGGCTCCAACACTAAAACAGCATCAGAACTCCAACATCAAAACTCCAAGTAACTCCTCTGTTCTGCCAGGTAGTATTTTTCTCTGTGAGTCCTCGCCCACCAAGGGGGCGGAGACTCAACATCCTACTGACATGGCCCAATCAGAGCTCTAATCGTAATTTAATCACGCCCAGGTACAGACCAGTTTACAAACATAATCCAAATCTATTTTTGGAATTCATAAACCATATCAAACAGCTACATGTACAATCGATACTTGGTATCATCACATGTTGTGCCTTCATCACTTCAATAATTATTAGAGTGTTTTCATTATTTCAATAATAATAAACAAAAAAACAGGCAAACAAACAAGAAAATTCTTCACCTTTCAATCTCTCTAGCTTCTCCTGGTATATATAGCTGCTATTTCTGGCTATTCTTGCAGTTATTTATTTATTTATTTATTAAACAGTTTTATTGAGATATAGTCACTTATCATATGATCTATATAATGTGTATAATCAATGGCTATTTGTATAACCACAATGTTGTGCATTCATCACCACAAAAAAATTTAGAACAATTTTATTACTCCAAAGAGAAAAAATTCCTACCACTTAGCAATTTTTCTCCAGCCCTACACAACTACTAATCTAATTTCATTTTTATAAATTGATATATATTTACATTTTATATAACTGGGATCATACAATATGTAGTACTTTGTGTCTAGTCTCTTTCACTTGGCATAATGTTTTTTTCTGTCTGATATTACGTCTTGTATTATTAACATATATTTGTTCAGTTTCAAAGAAAGATGGTCTTATAAATGCCTTTTTCCCCTATTCATATTTCACATGTGGTTTTACTATGCTATACATTTACATATGCTATACATTTCCATGTTGCATTTTTCAGCTTTCCTTTTAGTAATATACATGACCTTGGACTTTCCCCTTGAACCATTTTCTTTTAAAGATTTATTTATTTATTCCCCCCCCCATTGTTCTGCACTTGCTATCTGCTCTCTGTTTTGTTCTTCTGTGTCTGCTTGTCTTCTCTTTATGCGGCACTGGGAACAATCCTGGGACCTTCCGAAGTGGAAAGAGGCTACTCACTCTCTTGTGCCACCTCAGCTCCCTGATTTGCGGCATTTCTCATTGTCTCTCTTCTGTGTCATCATCTTGCTGTGCCAGCTCTCCAGGCAGGCAAGCACTCCGCGTGGGCCAGCACTCTGCGTGCGCCAGCTTGCTTTTCACCAGGAGGACCCGGGAATCGCACTTTGGACCCCCTATATGGTAGGTGGGAGCCCAATTACTTGAGCCACATCTGCTTACCCCTTTAAAACATTTTCATACTCAAACAATAGTACTGCTAGTAACTAACATTATGTTAGGCGTTTACCTTTTCTATTCATTTCCAAAGATTAACACATCCTTTTTACCAATTCTGTACAAGTTAACTCTCAGCTTTCTGTTCTCTAACCTTATTTTATTTCTGATGACCCATATTCAAGTTATTAACTCCATGAGATTACACAATATATTTGGTTCACAGTAATGCAATCATACAGTATTTGTCCTTTTGTGTCTGGCTTGCTTCGCTCAACATAATGTCTTCCAGGTTCATCCATGTTGCCATATGCTTTGTCACTTCATCTCGTCTTACAGCTGCATAATATTCCATCGTGTGAATAGGCCACAGTTTGTTTATCCATTCATCTGTTGATGGACACCTGGGTTGTTTCCAACTTTTGGCAATGGTGAATAATGTGGCTATGAACATTGGTGTGCAGATGTCTGTTCGTGTCACTGCTCTCAGTTCTTCTGGGTATATACCCAGTAGTGGTATTGCAGGGTCATGTGGCAAGTCTATATTCAACTTCTTTAGGAACTGCCAAACAGTCCTCTACAGTGGCTGTACCATCCTGCATTCCCACCAACAGTGAAGAAGTGTTCCTATCTCTCCACATCTTCTCCAACATTTGTAGTTCTCTGTCTTTTTAATAGTGGCCATTCTGATAGGTGTGAAATGTAGTTTTTTGATTTGCATTTCCCTAATCATGAGTGATGTTGAGCATGTATTCACGTGTTTTTTTGCCATTTGTATTTCTTCTTTGGAGAAATGTGTATTCAAGTCTTTTGCCCATTTTTTAATTGGGTCATTTGTCTTTTATTGTTGAGTTGTAACATCTCTTTATATATCCTAGATATTAAACTCTTATCAGAAATGTCATTTCCAAATACTTTTTCACATTGAGTTGGCTGCCTTTTCACCCTTTTGACAAAGTCCTGTGAGGTGCAAAAGTGTTTATTTTGAAGAAGTCCCATTTATCTATTTTTTCTTTTGTTGCACGTGCTTTGGGTGTTAAGGTCTAAGAAACCACCACCCACTACAAGATCTTGAAGATGTTTCCCTACATTTTCTTCTAGTAGTTTTATGGTCCTGGCTTTTATATTTAGATCTTTGATCCATTTTGAGTTGATTCCTGTACAGGGGGTGAGATAGGGGTCCTCTTTCATTCTTTTGGTTATAGATATCCGGTTCTCCCAACAACATTTGTTGAACAGACTGTTTTTTCCCGTTAGCGTGGGCTTGGTAGGTTTGTCAAAAACTAGTTGACTGTATAGGTGAGGGTTTATTTCTGGGTTCGCAGTTCTATTCCATTGATCAATGTGTCTATCTTTATGACAGTACCATGCTATTTTGACCACTGTAGCTTTGTAATATGTTTCAGGGTCAGGCAGTGAAATTCCTCCCATGTCACTCTTCTTTTTTTTAGAATTCTTTTGGCTATTCGGGTGCACTTTCACTTCCAATTGAATTTGGTAATTGCCTTCTCTAATTCTGTAAAGTAAGCTGTTGGGATTTTGATTGGTATTGCATTGAATCTATAAATCAGTTTGGGTAGGATTAACATATTCACGATATTTAGTCTTCCAATCCATGAACACAGGGTGTCTTTCCATTTGTTTAGGTCTTTTTAAATTTCTTTTAGCATTGTTTTGTAGTTTTCTGCGTATAGGCCCTGTACTTCTTTGGTTGAATTAATTCCTAGGTTTTTGAGTTGTTTTGTTGCTGTTGAAAATGGAATTTCCCCCCTGATTTCCTCCTCAGATTGTTCAGTAGTAGTGTACAAAAACATTACTGGTTTTTGCATGTTGATCTTGTATCCTGCCACTTTGCTGAACTTACTTATTAGCTCAAGTAGCTTTGTTGTGGATACTTCAGGATTTTAAAGTACAGGATCATGTCATCAGGAAACAGTGAGTGTTTTACTTCCTCTTTTCCTATTTGGAAGCTTTTAATTTTTTTTTCTTGTCTAATTGCCCCAGCTAGAACTTTTAGTACAATACTGAATAACAGTGGTGACAGTGGGCATCCTTGTCTTGTTCCTGATCATAGAGTTTTGCCCGTTTTAAAATTGGGTCATTTTTCATTTTATTGTTGGGTTGTAGCATCTCTTTATATATCCTTGATATTAAACGCTTATCGGACATGTGATTTCCAAATAATTTCTCATACTGAATCGGCTGCCTTTTCACCGTTTTGACAAAGTCAAAGTCTTTGAGGTGCAAAAGTTTTAATTTTGAGGAGGTCTCATTTATCTGTTTTTTCTTTTGCTGCATGTACTTTGGGTGTAAGGTCCAAGAAACCACTGCCTACCACAAGGTCTTTAAGATGTTTTCCTACATTTTCTCTTAGGTTTATGGTCTTGTCTTTTATATTTAGGTCTTTGATCCATTTTGAGTTGATTCTTGTATAAAGAGTGAGATAGTGGTTGTATTAGTCAGCTAAAGGGGTGCTGATGCAAAATACCAGAAATCTGTTGGCTTTTATAAAGGGTATCTATTTTGGGTAGAAGCTTACAGTTTATGGCTTATAGTTACCAGGCCATAAAGCAAAAGTTACTTCCTTCACCACAGTCTGTTGACACATGTTGGAGCAAGATGGCTGCTTCCTGGGTTCCTCTCTTTCCGGCCTTGTTTCTCTCCGGGCCCAACTGCTCTGCTTTCTCTACAAGGCCAGCTGTAGACCATCAGGCGAACAGCTTGTCTTTCTGCCCCAGGGGCCTCTGCCGTGTCTAATGGTGACTTCTCTGCTTCTCTGAGTGTGTACTTCCCAGGCTCCAGGATCGAAAACTCTCACCTCCCTTCTCTGTGGTGCGGTTTCTCTGAGTCCCTACCCACCAAGGGGACAAGAGTTCAACGTCCTACTGACATGGCCCAATCAAAGCCTTAATCATTATTTAATCAAGTAAAAGTGAAATGCCTGAATCCAATATTATCTAATATGCACAGAGGAACAGACCAATTTACAAACATAATCCAATATCTATTTTTGGAATTCATAAACAATATCAAACTGTCACAGAGGTCCTCTTTCATTGTTTTGGTTATGGATATCCAGTTCTCCCAGCATCATTTGTTGAAAAGACTGTTTTGTTCCTTTAACATGGCTTTGGTAGGTTTTTCAAAAACCAGTTGGCCATAGAGGTGACGGTTTGTTTCTGGACTCTCAATTCTATTCCACTGATTGATATGTCTATATGCCAGTACCATGCTGTTTTGACCACTGTAGCTTTGTAATATGTTTCAAGGTCTGGCACTGAAATTCCTCCCACATTGCTCTTCTTTTTTAGAATGCTTTTGGCTATTCAGGTGCACTTTCCCTTCCAAATGAATTTGGTAATTGCCTTTTCTATTTCTGTAGAGTAGGCTGTAAGAATTTTGATTGGTATTGCATTGAATCTATAAATCAGTTTTGATAGTATTGACAACTTCATGATGTTTAAATCTTCCAATCCATGAACACAGAATATCTTTTGATTTGTTTAGATCTTCATTGATTTCTTTTAGCATTGTTTTGTAGTTTTCTGCATACAGGTCATGTACTTCTTTGGTTAAATTGATTCCTAGGTATTTGAGTCTTTTTGTTGCCATTGTAAATGAAAATTTCTCCCTGATTTCCTCCTCAGATTGTTCAATATTAGTGTACAGAAATATTATTGAATTTTGCATGTTGACCTTGTATCCTGCCACTTTGCTGAACTTGTTTATTAGCTCAAGTAGCCTTGTTGTAGACATTTCAGAATTTTCTAACTCTAGGATCTTGTTTCCACAAATAGATTTTTACTTCCTCTTTTCCTTTTTAGATGCTTTTTGTTATTATTTTTTTCTTGTCTAATGGCTCTAGCTAGAACTTCTAGCACAATGTTAAATAACAATGATGACAGTGGGCACACTTGTCTTGTTTCCTATCTTAGAGGGAAAGATTTCAAACTTTCCCCATTGAGTACAATGTTGGTTGTGGGTTTTTCATATATGCCTTTTTATCATATTGAGGAATTTTCCTTCTATTCCTATCTTTTGAAGTGTTTTTTATCACTGAATTTTATTAAATCTCTATTCTGCATTGATCAAGATGATCCTCTTTTTTTTTCCTTCAATTTGTTAATGTGGTGTATTACGTTAATTGCTTTTCTTATATTGAACCACCCTTGTATACCAGGAATAAATCTTACTTGGTTGTGATGTATAAGTTTTTTGATTGCTGTTGGATTCTATTTGCAAATATTTTGTTGAGAATTTTTGCATCTATGTTCATTAGAGTGATTGATCTGCAATTTTATTTTTCTTGTGGTATCTTTATCTGGCTTTGGTATTAGGGTGATGTTGGTTTCATAAAATGTGTTGGGTAATTTTTGTCTGTCTTCAATATGTTAGATGAGTTTCAACAGGATTGGTGTTAATCTTCTTGAAATGCTTGGTAGAATTCTCCTGTGAAGCCATCTGGTCCTGGACTTTTCTTTGTAGGGAGATTTTTGATGACTGATTTAACCACTTTAAATGTGGTTGGTTTGCTAAGTTCTTATATTTCTTGTAGCGTCAGTGTAGGTTGTGCATTTCTAGGAATTTGTCCATTTCATCTAGGTTGTCTAGTTTGTTGGCATACAGTTTCTTGTAATATCCTCTTATGGTCCTTTTTATTTCTGTGGGGTTAGTCGAAACTTGCCCCCTTTCATTTCATATTTTATTTATTGGCATTGTCTTCTTCTTCTTCTTTTTTTTTGGGTTAGTCTAGCTAGTGGTTTATTGATCTTCTCAAAGACCCAGGTTTTAGTTTTGTTGATTTTTCTCTATTGTTTCTTGTTCTCTATTTCATTTATTTCTGCTGTAATTTTTATTATTTCTTTCCTTCTGCTTGCTTTGGGCATGGTTTGCTATTCTTTTTCTAGTTTCTCTAGTTGTTCAGTTCAATCTTTGACTTGAGCTCTTTCTTCTTTTTTAATATAGGTGTTTAGGGATTCAAATTTCCCTCTAAGGACTGCCTTGGTAAGTTTCATTTGTCTCAATATTTACTAATTTCACTTACAATTTCTTCTCTGATCCACTGATTGATTGATTATTTATTTATTTCAAATTAAGTTTTAGTGTTTGCCTTTTTAAAAACATTTTATTTATTTTTAAAAGATACTTAGGTTACATAAAATGTTGCAAAAAAATATAAGGGATTCCCATATGCCCCACTCCCCACACCTCCCATTTTTCCCCACATTAACAACTTCTTTCATTAGTGTGGTACATTCATTGCAATTGATGAACACATTTTAGAGCATTACCACTAAGCATGGATTATAGTTTATATTGTAGTTTACACTCTCTCCCACTCAGTTCTGTAGGTTATGGAATGATATATAATGGCCTGTATCTGTTATTGCAATGTCACTCAGGTCAATTCTAAGTCCCGAAAATGCTCCCATATTGCACTTCTTTTTCCCTCTCCCGGACTACAGCACCTCCAGTGGCCACTGTCTTCACATCCATGAAATAATTTCTTCCATTGCTAAAATCATAATAAGTCTATAGTAGGATACCAGTAAGTCTACTCTAGTCCATATTTTATTCCGCAATCCTGAGGATTCTAGGGTGGTGATGCCCACTCCCCCTGTAATTGAGAGGGGGCTTTAATCTCATATGGCCGATGGATGGGACTCTCTTGCTTGCAGTTGTAGACTCTCTCGCTTCCTTGGTGTGGTTGTTGTCCATCCTCACCTCCGTGTTAGCTGTCCTGGATGAGTCCAATGAACTAGAGAGTAGGTGTAGCAACTCTGCTGAGGCTCAGGGCCCAGCTGGCACACGGACAGCCCAGATATTAAAGTCTCTTGGAGTACACCTACCAACTCCAGCACCAGCTATACATTCAAATAAAAGGAACAGAAGAGGCATCCTACTGATTATTTCCAAGTGTGTTGTTCAGCCTCCACACATTTGTGAATTTTCCTCTTTCCCATCTATTATTGGGTTCTAGTTTCATTCTATTATGATCTAAGTTGTTTTGTATAATTTAAATCTTTTTATATTTATTGAGACCTGTCTTGTGAGCCAACATGTGGTCTATCCTGGAGAAAGATACATGGGCAATTGAGAAGAATGTATAACCTGCTGAGTTTGGGTGCAACATTCTTTATATGTTTGTTAGGTCTAGCTCGTTTATCATATTGTTCAAGTTCTATGTTTCCTTGTTGAATTTCTGTCTAGTTTTTCTATCTAACGATGTGAGTGGTGTGTTGAAGTCTCCAACTATTATTGTAGAAATGTCTATTTCTCCCTTCGATTTTGCCAGAGTTTTTCTCATATATTTTGGGGTACCCTGGTGTATTATTCAGCCAAAGGGGTGCTGATGCAAAATACCAGAAATCTCTTGGCTTTTATAAAGGGCATTTCTTTGGGGTAGAAGCTTATAGTTACCAGGCCATAAAGTGTAAGTTACTTCCCTCACCAAAGTCTGCCAGGGTCCAGTCTTCCTCTTCTTCTTAAGGCCCCGTAGTCCCAGCTTCTTCCAATCTCAGCCCTAGGCTGGGATAAGTCTCATCTCTCTCCTGGGGCTTGTTTCTCTCCAGGCTCAGCTGCTCTGGTCTCTCCCCAAGGTCAGCTGTAGACTCTCAGGCTCTCTGTCTTCCTGGAGCCTCTCCCGTGTCTATGGAGCCGTCTATTCCTTTGTGTTCTTCTGTGTATTTACTTCCCAGGGCTCCAGCATCAAAAAACTCCAACTGTCTCCTCTGCCATGTCATTTTCTCTGTGAGTCCCCACCCACCAAAGGGGTGGGGACTCAACGTTCTACTGACATGGCCCAATCAAAGCCTTAATCATATTTTAATCAAGTAAGAGTGAAACCTCCGAATTTATTACAATCTAATACACCCAGAGGAACAGACCAGTTTACAAACATAATCCAATATCTATTTTTGGAAATCATAAATAATACCAAACTGCAACACTTGGTTAGGTGCATAGATATTTATGACTGTTATTTCTTCCTGGTGTATTGTCCCTTTTATTAACATATAACGGCCTTCTGTATCTCTTAGAACATTTTTGCATTTAAAGTCTGTTTTAACTGATATTAGTATAACTACCCCTGCTCTTTTTTGGTTACTGTTTGCATCTTTTTCCAGCCTTTCACTTTCAGCTGGTTTGTATCCCTCAGTCTAAGGTGAGTCTCTTTTAGGCAGCATATAGTGGCTCATGTTTTTTTTTTTTTTAATCTATTCTGTCAGCCTATACATAAATATATATATATATTTTAATAAATCAATTTTATTGATACATATTAATAAACATACAATTTATCCAAAGTGTACAACCAATGGTTTTTGCTATAATCATATCGTTGTGCTTTCATCATTTCAATCATTATTAGAGCAATTTATTTCAATAATAATAAACAAAAAACAGACAAACAAAAAAACAAGAAAATTGCTCACCTCTTAATCACTCTATGCTTCCCCCACTGTACATAGTTGCTGATTTTAGTTATTTGCGTCAGAGGTTAAGCAGACTAAGTTTATTTTCCAAATTATCCTTCCTGATCAAGTTACAATGATTTCTTTTTTTTTTTTTTAATCATTGGTTAAGTTTAGTCCTAAATATTTGATTTTCTTAGTCACTATTGTACATGAATTTTTTCCTAACTTTCTCCTCAGATTGTGTTATTACTATTGTTTTTATTTTTTATTTTTTAAATAAATATTTAAAAATTAAAAAAAAAAGATACTTAGATTACATAAATGTTACACAAAAATTATAGGAATTCCCATATGCCCCACCTCCCACTCCTCCCACAACCTCCCACATAAACAGCCTTCATTAGTGTGGCACATCACCTGCGATGGATATACACATCCTGGGGCTTTGCCATTAAACATGGACCACAGTTCACATTGTAGACCACACTCTCTCCCACATAGTTCTGCATGTTATATGATGGTATAAAATGGCCTATATCTGTTTTGCAATGTCACTCAAGATAATTCCCAAGTCCCCAAAAAAGCCCCTGTATTACAACTGCTTTTCACTCTTCCTGCCCCCAGAGCATCCAGTGGCCACTGGCTCCACATTAATGTTGTAATTTCTTCCATTGCTTGAATCACAATATGTCTATAATAGAATACCAGTAAATCCACTCTAGTCCATAGCTCTTCCCCCAAATCCTGAGGAGTCTGGGATGGTGATGTCCACTCCAACTCCAATTGAGAGGGGGCTTATATCCCATGGATAAGATGAATGGCATTATCCTGCCTGAAGCTACAGACTCTCTCCATTCCCTGGGATGGCTGTTGTCCATCATCATCTCCCCACCAGGTGTCCAGGGTGAGTCCATTGAGCTGTAGAGTAGGAGTTGCAGCTCCACCGAGATTCTGGGCCCAGCTGGCACATGGACAGCCCAAAAACTCCAGTCTCTGGATGTACACCTACAAACTCCAGCACCACGTATAGGTTTGAATAGAAGGGACAGATGAACCGTGTGCAGGGAAGACATATTTGAGTCCAATTCTGTCACTCTCAGGAGCACAGATTCAAAGTAAGGCCCATTGATAAGGCACCAAACTCCGGAGCTATCTGCCCTGACATAGGACCTGGGTGTCTCCAGAGCCCTCAGGAACCCCTCTATTTGGGGTGATATCCACTTTGGAAGCCTATGAGGTCCTACTGAGATGTGCATAAGCGTTACCTCTGGGATGACCTCTCAACTCACTTTGAAGTCATTTAGCCATATGAACTAATTTTTCTTTAACTTTCCCCCCTTTTATTCAAGGTCTTTTTCCAGTCGTATTGCCAGTTGGCACTTGGTAGTAATCCCTCAATGCCAGAGAGGCTCATCCCCAGGAGTCATGTCCCATGCTGGGAGGAAGGTAATGCATTCATATGCTGAGTTTGGCTTAGAGAGAGGTCACATTTGAGCAACAAGGAGGCTCTCAGGAGGCAACCATTAGGCACCCAATAACAATAGGCTAAGTTTCAATTTCAAGAGGAAAGACTCATAAGCCTAGTCATCAATATCAAGGGCCCATCAGTGGATCATCCTCCTTTGCCAGTCACTGCCCCTGCACTTGGGGGACTGTTGCTGCTGCCTTAGAGAATGTGGCAGAGCTCTTCAGGATGGGAATTCAGTATTCTCTCGTTTATTGAGTGGTTCTCCACCCACTGTGACCATGTCCCATGAACATTTGAACAATTTTATATACCTTTTACGTATGTACAGGTGAACATCCTCCCATGCACCCCCCATCCCTGACACCCCCCACCAATGATCCTCTCCCACCCCAGTTGTAACCCTTCTGTGATCCAAAGCTTCTTTAAAGATGAAGCCAATACAATAGCCAAATACAGTTAATAGAAAAATGAAATAATAATGATAAGTTTAAATGTAAGAGATAAAATACATGAAAACTTCAAAAACACTAAAAATAAAAGATTGGGATATTCAAAAATGAAAAATAAAAAAAATTTAAAAAAAGTTTTTTATGACATTTTGCCTTTTATCACTGCAATATCTGGTGTCCAGTCTGTACCATAGTACCTTTCCCCCTCACTCCCCAGTGTCTCACTATTTTTCATTTTGTTTTCAAAGAAGTTTTAGGTCACAGCAAAGTCACACACAGAATACAAGAGACTCTCATATACCCAACCTCTTCCCCCTTTCCTCACCCCATATTAAAACCTTTTGTATGTGGATGGTAGCATTGTTATAACTGATATAGAGAGTGAAACATAGCTACTAAACATTGTCAATGGTTTACAGTATAGTTTATGTTTTAGAACGTACACTTCTATAAATTTTGATGATATTTACCATGTCCTGTGTCCATCACTGTAAGGTAATGAAAAACATTTCCACTGACTACTAAATACTCCCTGTCTGTTCCTCCCTCCCCATCCCCCCGGGGCCCATGATGACTCCCTGGCTTGACTCATTGGATGACAAGATTCATAGCTACATGCAACAAGAGGTCTTGACACACTGGTTTATTTTCCCCTATTAGGAACCGCCCTTGCTCTTGAGAGACCTTCCCAAAGATGTGAGTCCATTTCCTTCCTGCTCATTATGTGGGTCTCCACCCATTGATATAACATATTATGACAGGATGAACACTCACACACTTCCTAGAAGCCTGCTCCAGGTGTGCCCTGCCCAAATGCCCCCAACCAACACCCTAAACCAATGACACTTCCTTGTCATATTGCCATAAGAGCATTCCCACCTCTGTACTTTCAACCTCATACCCACAAATCCCAAATGTTCACCTGGTCCCTCTCCCATCTCTCCCCCCAGCATCCTGGGTATTCTAACCCACCCTTCCCAATCTACCCACCTGTCAACCGTGCACCACCCAACCCAATATCACTACCCACCTGTCCTATCCTTTCAATATGTAATTACACTCTATCACTTTACCATAGATTATGTCCATATGGGTGATGGCTCACAACTTTCTCTTCTCTTTCTCTTTCTTGTAAACCTATCTTTCAGACAGTAGCTCTCTGAGACCGCTCAATTTCCTTAATTCATATCAGTGAGGTCATGTACTGTTCATCCTTCAATGCCTGGCTTGCTTCACTCAACATAAGGTCTTCAAGATTCATCCATGTTATCCCATGTGTTAGCACTGTATTCTTTTTTACAGCTGAGTAATATTCCATTGTATGTATGTACCACATTTTGTTTATCCATTCATCTGTTGATGGGCACCTGGGTTGATCCCAACTTTTGGCAATAGTGAACAATGCTGCTATGAACATTGGTGTGCATATATCTGTTTGTGTCTTTGCTTTCAATTCTTCTGGGTATATACCCAGCAGTGGAATCACTGGATCATATGGAAGATCTATAGTTAGTTTTTTGAGGAACCGCCAAACTGTCCTCCACAATGGCTGGACCATTCCACAATCCCACCAGCAGTGGATGAGTGTTCCCATTCCTCCACATTCTCCTCAGCACTTATAGTCTGCTGTTTTTTTAATAGCCACCGTTCTAATGGGTGTAAGATGGTATCTCATTGTAGTTTTGATTTGCATTTCCCTAATAGCTAGCGATGTCAAGCATTTCTTCATGTGCTTTTTAGCCATTTGTATTTCTTCCTTGGAGAAGTGTCTTTTCAGGTCACTTGCCCATTTTCCAAATGGGTTATGATTTTATTTTCGAGGTGTAGGATTTCTTTATATATGCAGGATATTAGGCTCTTATCAGATATATGGTTGCCAAATATTTTCTTCCATTGGGTAGGCTGCCTTTTTATTTTCTTGATAATGTCCTTTGAGGTGCAAAAGTTTTTAATTTTGAGGAGATCCCATTTATCTATTTTTTCTTTTGCTGCTCATGCTTTGGGTGTGAAGTTCGTGAAACCATTTCCTATTACAAGGTCCTGTAGATGCTTCCCTACATTATCTTCCAAGGTCTTTATGGTCTTGGCTCTTATATTTAGATCTTTGATCCATCTTGAGTTGATTTTTATATAAGGTGTGAGATGGTGTTCCTCTCTCATTCTTTTGGATATGGATATCCAGTTCTCCAAGCACCACTTGTTGAAGAGGCCATTCTCTCCCAACTGAGTGGGCTTGGTGGCCTTGTCAAATATCAGATGACTGTATATATAAGAATTTATATCAGAACTCTCAATTCAGTTCCATTGGTCAGTATGTCTATCGTTGTGCCAATACCATGCAGTTTTGTAGTATGTTTTAAAGTCAGGTCATGTGATACCTCCACCCTCACTTTTTCTTTTTCAATATGTCTTTGGTGATTTGGGGCCTCTTACCCTTCCAAATAAATTTTGTAGTTCGTTTTTCCAATTCATTAAAAAATACAGTGTTGATTTTTATTGGGATTGCATTAAATCTGTAGATTAGTTTGGGTAGGATAGACATCTTGATGATGTTTAGTGTTCCTATCCATGAACAGGGAATATTCTTTGATTTATTTAAATCTTCTTTGATTTCCTTTAACAGTATTGTGTAGTTTTCTGTATATGAGTCCTTTACATCTTTAGTTAAATTTTTTTTTTTTAAAGATTTATTTATTTACTTTATCCATTTTAAACCCCCCCTTCCCCATTTGCTGTTTTTGTGTCCATTCGCTGGGCAATTCTCTGTGTCTGTTTCCTGCCATCTCTTCTCATCCTCCTCCTCCAGTCTTCACCAGGATTCGATCTTGGAGACCTCCGATGTAGGAGAGAGGTATTCTGCCGCCTGTGCCACCTCAGCTCCTGGCTTCTGGAGCTTTCGGAGCATCTTGTCTTGTCTCTCCCCTGTTACGTCATCATCCTGCTGCATGGCTCTCAGGGCCCGACGGCTCAGCGGCACACAGAGCCTGGCAGCCCATGCGCCTTCTATATATATATATATTTTATTTTACTGGGAAGTCCCGGTGATCGAACCCAGGTCCCTCCATATGGCAGACAGAGGCCCAACCATTTGAGCCACATCCGCCCCCTTTAGTTAAATTTATTCTTAGGTATTGATTCTTTTAGTTACTGTTGTAAATGGTATTTTTTTCTTGATTTCCTCCTCAGATTGCTCATTATTGGTGTACAGAAATGCTACTGATTTTTGAGCATTGATCTTATAGCTTGCGACATTACTGAACTCCTTTATAAGTTCTAGAAGCTTTGTTGTAGCTTTCTCATGGCTTTCTATGTACAGGATCATGCCATCTGCAAATAATGAAATTTTTACTTCTTCTTTCCAATTTGGATGCTTTTTATATCTTTTTCTTGCCTCAGTGCTCGAGCAAGTACTTCTTAAGACAATGTTAAATAGGAGTGGTGATAGTGGGTATCCTTGTCTTGTTCCCAATCTCAGAGGGAAGGGTTTTAGGATTTCACCATTGAAGATGATGTTAGCTTTGGGTTTTCATATATACCCTTTATCAAGTTCAGAAAGTTTCCTTCTGTTCCTATCTTTTGCAGTGCTTTTATCAGGAAAGGGTGCTGTATTTTTTTGAATGCTTTTTCTGCATCTATAGAGATGATCATGTGATTTTTTTTCTTTCCATATGTTTATGTGGTATATTACATTGATTGATTTTCTTTGTTGAACCATCCTTGCATACCCAGGATGAAACTCACTTGGTCCTAGTGTATAATTCTTTTGATATGTTGTTGAATGCAATTAGCAAGTATTTTGTTGAGGATTTTAGCATCTAGGTTCATTAGAGAGATTGGTCTGTAATTTTCCTTTCTTGTGGTATCTTTGTTTGGCTTTGGTATTAGGGTAGTGTTGGCATCATAGAATGAGTTAGGCAATGGTCCTTCTACTTCTATTTTTTGGAAGAGCTTAAGCAGGATTGGTGTTAGTTCTTTGCAGAATGTTTGGTAGAATTCACCTGTGAAGCCATCTGGTCCTGGGCTCTTCTAGTTGGGAGGTTTTTGATGACTGAGTCTATCTCTTTACTTGTAATTGGACTGTTGAGTTAATCAATTTCTACTTTTGTCAATGTAAGCTCCTTGTGAGTTTCTAGGAATTCGTCCATTTCCTCTAAATTATCATTCTTGTTGGCATATAATTTTTCAAAGTATCCTCTTATGATACTCTTTATTTCTGTGGGATCAGTAGTGATATCCCCTTCCTCATTCCTTATTTTGTGTATTTGCATCTGCTCTCTCTTTTTGTTTGTTAGTCTGGCTAATGGTTTGTCAATTTTATTGATCTTCTCGAAGAACCAGCTTTTGGTTTGTTTATTTTTTCTAGTGCTTTCTTATTTTCTATTTCATTTAGTTCTGCTCTAATCTTTGTTATTTCCTTCTTTCTACTTCCTTTGGGGTTAGTTTGTTCTTGTTTTTCCAATTCCTCCAGGTGTGCAGTTAGGTCTTCAATTTCAGCTTTCTTCTTTTTTAATATATGCATTTATGGCTATGAATTCCCCTCCCAGCACAGCTTTGGCTGCATCCCATAGGTTTTGATATGTTGTGTTGTCATTTTCATTCGTTTCAAGGTAGTTACTGATTTCTTTTGAGATTTCCTCCTTGACTCACTGTCTGTCTAAGAGTGTGTTGTTTAACTTCCATATCTTTGCGTCTAATCTGGTTCTCTGGCCCTTAGTGATTCCAATTTCATTCCATTGTGGTTGGAGAAATTACTTTGTATAATCTCAATCTTTCTGAATTCATTGAGAGTTGTTCTGTGGCCTAGCATGTGGTCTATCTTGGAGTATGATCCATGTGCACTCGAGAAGAATGTATATCCCACTGTATTTGGGTGTAGTGTTCTGTATATGTCTATTAGGTCCAGGTCCTCTAATGTATTATTCAGAGTCTTTGTTTCTTTAGTGATTCTTTGTCTAGATGTTCTGTCTAATGGTGATAATGGTGCATTAAAGTCCCCCCTATAATTGTAGAGGTATTTATGTCTCCACTTAGTTTTTCCAGTGTTTGCCTCATGTATTTTGATGTGCCCTGATTAGGTGCATAAATGTTTATGATTGTTCTTTCTTCTTGAAAGATTACCCCTTTAACTAATATATAGTGTCCATCTTTGTCTCTTACAATAGTTTTGCATTTAAAGTCTATATTTTCTGATATTAGTATAGCTACTCCCACCCTTTTTTGATTATTGTTTGCTTGTAAAATTGTTTTCCAAACATTCACTTTCAGCTTCCTTGAATCCCTGGGTCTAAGGTGGGTTTCTTGTAGACAACATATAGATGGGTCATATTTCCTTATCCATTCTGCCTATCTTTCTCTTGACTGGTGAGTTTAATCCATTAACATTCAGTGTTATTACTCTCAATGAATTTCTTACATCAGTCATATTTTCTTTTGGTTTAGGTATGTCATATGTTGTTTTTATTTCTCTTTTTGTCTTTTTAGTTGTTCTTACACTCTCCTCCAACTCTCTCTCTCCTTTTTTTTCCCTTTCAACCTGTGGAACTTCCTTTAGTATTTCTTGAAGTGCAGGTTTCTTATTGGCATACTCTCTTAATTTCTGTTTATCTGTGAATATTTTGAACTCTCCATCATTTCTGAATGCCAGCTTTGCTGGATAGAGAATTCGTGGCTGGAAATTTTTTTCTTTTAGTACCTTGACTATGTCATACTACTGTCTTCTTGCCTCTTGGTTTCAGATGAGAAATCAGCACTTAATCTTATTGTGCTTCCCTTGTATGTGATGGTTCTCTTTTCTCTTGCTACCTTGAGTATTTTCTCTTTGTCTTGAGCATTGGACATTTTGACAAGTATATGTCTTGGAGTAGGCCTGTTGCGATTTATACTGTTTGGGGTGCACTGTGCTTCCTGGACATGTACATACATCTCCCTCAATAGGGTTGGGAATTTTTCAGCCATTATTTCCTTCAACACTCCTTCTGTTCCCTTTCTCTTCTCTTCTCCTTCTGGGATGCCTATAATGCGTACGTTTGTGCATTTTGTGTTGTCAGTTAAATCCCTAAGTCCCTGCTGGATTTTTTCTACCTTTTTATCTATCTGTTCTACTCTGTTTGATTTCAGATGTACTGTCTTCCACATCATTAATTCTTTCTTCCACCTGTTCAAATCTGCTGTTATGTGATTCCAGTGTCTTTTTGATTTCTTGGATTGTGCCATTCATCACCATCATATCTGTTATCTTTTCATGTATGTTTACAATTTCTTTGGTATGTTCTCCCAGTGTCTTCTTAATATCCTTAATCTCTTCCTTCACTTCATTAAATTGGTCCATTATATTTGTTTGGACAGCTTTGATTAGTTGTTCGATGTTCTGCATCTCTTTCTGGTTTTTAGTTTGTTCATTGGACTGGTCCATGTCTTCCTGTTTCTCAGTATGGTTCGTGATTTTTTGTTGCCCTCTGGGCATCATTTTATCTTGATGGGTTTATTCAGTTGATTAGCTTCTCTCTCTGCTTTAGAGTTTTATTTAGCTGGTGGTTCTGTGTGTGTTAAGTTTTCTCTTTGACACTTTGTTCTTCTTGTTGTATTTCCTTGCTGTTTTCTATGTTCCCTTGAAGGAAAAAGATTAGGACCAGAGGAATTGAAAGAGGTAATAAAGGAAAAAGGATAATAGTAATAAAAATAAGAGTTAGAAGAGGGGCCATATAAGACTTAGTAAAATGAATATTTAACTCATGTAGGCAGTGTAGAGTAATAAGGGGAAAAAAGTGGAGTACCTACAATGAAATGGGAAACCAAATAGAGAAAAATATATAGAATGATTTAAAAGGCCAGAATGATGAGGAGAGAGAGAAAGAGAAAAGAAAGGGCTGAAGGGAAAAAGTTAATAAAAAAAAAAAAAGAAAACAGAATAGACAAGATAGAATTCAAAACCAGTGAAGTTGAGGACTAATGAAAAAATGTGGAATGTAAGAACCACAACAGAAAGCAGAAGATAGAAAGATGAAGGAAGGAAAAGAGATAGCGTTTGTAGACAAAATCAATATACACAGAAAATGGGAAATCAAGGAAGAAGAAGCACAGCAAAGAAGAAACAAGCTAGCAGCACCTAATTTAAAAAAAAAAAGGGTGGGGGAGGAAAGAAAGAGGAAAGAAAAGCAAGAAACAAACTAACCAAGAAAAACCAAACACACACACAAGCAAGCAGTCAAACAAAGCTAAGGAAGAACAGTGTTCCTTCTTGGGCCCTTGTGGAGCCTCTCCGCCTGCCTGTGTTCATCAATCAATTACCCTGCAGGCTTCTCCCTGAAGGTTTTGAGGCAGATTTTAGCGAGTAAACTAAGTTAAATATTTTTTTAAGTAACCTTTTCTTTTTTTTTTTTTTTTTTGAGAAATAAGGGACCCAAAAGAAGTTAGTACAACAATAATGTCTATGTTTTCCCTGTCCTACATTATCAGCTGGATGTTAGATATCCTGGTGAATCACTACTCTTAGAGGAGCCGAGAATTGAACTAGGACCACATATAATCAAGACAGAAATTCCTCCACTGAGCTAACTTACTAATTGGGTCAGTTAGCTCTTCAGAAAGCTATTTAGTCCCTTTCCCCTGCGAAGGTTTTACTCTCCAGTGTCAGCAGGATTCAGCACGCTGTATGAGCAGATCCCCCCTCCCCTCTCCTGGTCAGGTTGAGTTCCCTTTTGAAATTCAAATGAGACCATGATAAATGAGTTCACCTCACTGAAATGGTTTATAAGCCTCTTCTAGACTACCCCCACCTGCCAGGGGACCCTAAATAGGCTTGTGGAAACTTATTAGGCACTACCCACTGCCTGACTCCCTTAAGGGAGTTGAAATTCTGATAGTGCTCCATGCGGAATTATTAAATTGGCTGACTCTGTGCTCTCTAAAGCCAAGCCTCTGTATCTCAGGGCGGTTAGGTAAATCAGGCTTCCTCAGCAGATTTGCCTCTCCCCTCAGCCTGGCGCCACTTCAAGCCAGCTGGTGTGTTCCCCAAAGCTCCAAGGGGGTCCAGACAACCAAACCCACAGAAAGGAAACCCCTCTCCACCCTCTGCCAGAACCCTCCCACACTTGGAGAATGCTCCCTCTCACTGGGTTGCTGGTGGGAGTTGGGGCTCGCCCTAGCCCTTTGCCCTGAGGGTGGGGCTTAGCTGTCCATGTCTGCAGTTTCCAGCTCGGGAAAGACTCACAGTTTTATCTTGAGCAATCCACCTCCCTGTCCAGCTCCCTCCAGATCGATGTCCCAAAGGTTCTGAGTGGGTTCCCAGAACAGCCTACTCAGACAGGATCCTGTCCCCAATCAGCCATCCTCTGCGAGAGAGATAGTGAGTGTCCACTTAAACTGATGGCATCTTGCCTATTCTCCCATAAATATATATTTTGAGGTATTGGGCTGGAGATTGAACCTGGGACCTCTTATGTGGGAAGCCAATGCTCAACCATTGAGTCACATTGGCTCCCCTGAGTTGTTTTTTTCATTTGTTTGCTTGTTGTCTGTTTTTTTTGTTTTTAGGAGGCACTGGGAACCAAACCTAGGACCTCCTATGTGGGAGGTGGGCATTCAACTGCTTGAGCCACATCTGTTGCAGCCTATATCTTTTGATTGGGGCATTTAATCCATTCACATTTAGTGATATTACTATAAATACATTATTTACTTCCACCATTTTATTCTTTGGTTTTCATATGTCATATCTTATTTTTGTCTGTCTTTTTATGCTTTTTGGTTATTCTTTCTTCTATACTCTCCTCCAAGCCTCTTTCTCTCCTTTTTCTCTTAGGCTCTAAGGCTTCCTTTAATATTTCCTGCAAAGATGGATTCCTTTTTATGAACTCTCTAAGTTTCTGTTTGTTTGTGAATATTTTATACTCACCCTCATATATGAAGGACAATTTTGCTGGAATAAAAATTCTTGGCTGGCAGTTTTTCTCTTTCAGTATCCTAATTGTATCATACCACTGTCTTCTCACCTCCATGGTTTCTGAAGAGAAATCTGCACTAAGTCTTACTGGGCATCCTTGTATGTGATGGTTTGCTTCTCCTTTGCAATACTCAGAATTTCCTCTATCTTTGACGTTTGACATTCTGGGTAGTATGTGCTTAAAGTAGGTCTATTCAGATTTATTCTGATTGGGGTGCGGTACACTTCTTGGATGTGTAAGTTCATTTCTTTCATGAGAGTTGGGAAATTTTCAGCCATCATTTCCTCAAAAACTCTTTCTGCCCTTTTCCCTTCTCTTCGCCTTCTGGAACTCCTATGACACATACGTTGTTGCGTTTTGTGTTGTCATTCAGGTCTCTGAGCCCCTGCTCAATTTTCTCCATTCTTTTCTCTCTGTTCTTTTCTCTTCAATTTCAGCTTTTCTGTTCTGGTATCACTTATTCTTTCTTCTATCCTTTTGCTTTTGCTTTTGTAAGTCTCTAATGTGTGTGTGTGTATGTGTGTTTTAAGATTGATTTATTTAT
>JAKSZT010053990.1:1003257-1027269 GCA_026826555.1 Tolypeutes matacus | reverse complement strand
ATTTATTCATTTATCCCCCCCTTGCTGCTTGTGCTCTCTGGGTCAGCCAACCACACCGTGCGGGCGGGCCTTCCTTCACCAGGAGGCCCCGGGAACCGAACTCGGGGCCTCCCACATGGTAAACGGGAGCCCCACTGATTGAGCCACAGCCGCTTCCCTCTAATGTGTTTTTGATCTCACCTATTGTGTCTTTCATTCTCATGAGCTCTATTATATTCAGGTTTTCAAATTCTTCTTTGAGCGTGCTCAATGTCTTTTTGATGTCATTTATCTCTTTAGCCATGTTGTCTTTCAACTCATTAATTTGATTTTGGAAATTTGTGTGAATCTCGTTAATTACTTATTATTTCAAATCCTGCGTCTCTTCTGGGGCTTTTCTTGGGCCATGTCTTCCATTTTCTTAGTATGGCTCGTAATTTTTTGCTGATGTCTAGGCATCTGATTAGGATGGTGTGTTTACTCAGATGCTCAACTTCTCTCTGTTTTGCAGGATTTTAGTGTTATTGCTGTTGTTTGATTTTTGTTCATCCTGGGTCTTTAGGATTGTCCCTGTTAGTTGCTCAAAACTGGGCTCTAGACCCAGTAATGGGTTGCAGACCTGCTTTCTAGGGCTTTGGAGAGGGAGGCTATAAAGGCCAGAAAAAGCCTTTCTTCTTTAAATTTCCTCACATGCACTTCCTTAGTCTGCCAGCAGATGGTACACTTTGGCAGCCCTCTCAATTCAGTTCCTGGTTGGAGTGTGTTTGCTGCAACTGGGACTGGATCAATGTGATCTATTGGTTTCTGTCTGGGCCTTGTAATTCAAACTTTCTCTGAAACAGTTCTCCACTCTTCCCTGGCAGCCTCCTTCCTCTTCCTGGGTAGGATATAATTTCACTCCTCTCTGTGTCCTCAACAATCAGTCCTGGTTAGGAGAGAGGCAGATTGAGAGGGTCAGAATCCCTTTAGTCCCGTGCTAGCTCCCAGGGTAAACAATGGCACAGCCCTACCCAGCCTGGAAGGGCTCTTGGGACACAGCAGACCTAATTTGTAGGTCAAAAACTGAGTCAGCCTTAGGCTGTGTCCCTCTCTCTCCCCTTTCCTGGGGAGGTGGATCTTGGGGGTCCCCCTTGTCTGTAGCCACCGGCCCAGAGGCCTGGGAATTCTGGCATCTGCTGCTTTTAACTCACAATTTTGCCTTCACAATTCTTTTCCTTTGTCCCTCTCTCTTCTGGGTGGTGTCTAGGCTTCCCCTGGTGTCCTAAACCCTAGAAATTTTCTTTTCCTGGCCGCTTTCCCCTGTCCTCTAGCTATTTTTCTGAGAGAGAAGAGAGTCTCATGTCTTTCTAGTTTAGTTCACAGCTGAAGACCCTGGAGTCCAAGGAAAGGAATGGGAGGGCTGGATGGGCATGTAGGCCTGGGAAGCATGTGATCCACCACAAGGGGGCAGCCTTGTGGAGCTCCAACCCATGGTTGCCAGGCTGGAAGGCCAGCCAGGGATGCCTCATCTGAGAAGTTTTTGAGAGAAGTCAGAAGATAGCATATTTATGTGAAATCCCCTGATTTTTAAGTGTTAGCATCAATTAAAAAGTTTTTTTTTCTCATAAAACACAATGCAGGCCAAACCTTAAGGGACTCTGTGCTGGATTCAGCCTGCCAGCCGCACAGGTTTATATTTCTGGACCAGAGGTAGGAAGACAGGGTTGATGTGGTGTCCAGCACATGTTCTTGGAAGAAATAAGAGACTGAATGCATCTGAGCCATATTAAGTTTCCTTCTATATGTAAAGAGAGCACTAAGGTCAGATATACCAACAAACTGAACCACCACTTCCTTCTGTGAGCACAGCCTTGAAGGATCCATGCTTTGAAACATTTTGTGAAACTGAGGCTAAGAAAGGCATGTTTGGGAAGCAGAAGTAGCTCAAGCAATTGGGCTCCTGTCTACCATATAGGAGGTCCAGGGTTCGAATCCCGGGGCCTCCTGGTGAAGGCAAGCTGACCCGCGCGGAAAGCTGGCCCAAGTGGCGAGCCGGCCCATGTGGAGTGCTAGCCTGAGCAGAGAGCTGGCGCAGCAAGATTATGCAACAGAAAGAGACACAGAGGAGAGATAATAAGAGATGCAGAAGACCAGGGAGCTGAAGTGGCGCAAGAGATTGAGCGCCTCTTTCCCACTATGAAGGTCCCAGGATCAGTTCCCGGTGCTGCCTAAAGAGAAGACAAGGATGGGAAGCGGCTGTAGCTCAATCAGTAGGGCTCCCGTTTACCATATGGGAGGCCCCGGGTTCGGTTCCCGGGGCCTCCTGGTGAAGGCAAGCCCGCCCGCACGGCGTGGTTAGCTGACCCAGCGAGCACGAGCAGCAAGGGGGGGGATAAATGAATAAATAAATAAAATATTTAAAAAAAAAAAAAAAAAAAAAAGAGAGAAGACAAGGAGACTTGAAGAACACACAGAGAGCAGACAGCGAGCACAAAAACAACAGAGGTGGGGGTGGGTGGGGAGGGGGACAAATAAGTAAATTAAAAAAAAAAAAGCATGGTTAATTTTAAGTGCCTTGTCAATCAAAGAAGACAAGAAATAAAAGGCTCCCTACCACACCTCAGAGGGCAGCGCTACCTCATTGAACCGGTATTACCCCAGCCAAAGCAAAGAAAATGGAATTTTTGCCTCCTTCCAAGATGTCAAAGTCCTGCTGTTGCTGTGTGAGATCCAGTGCAGACCCGTCCCTGGGGCAGTGCATCTGGGAGGCTGCCCTGGCTCCAGGATGGGTGCTAGATGGGGTGGAGGCTCTGCATGTCACTTCTCTCTTTTTTTGTGAATTTTAAAAAATCCGTTTGGGTGGGTCAATCCTTTTGGAGAGGACTTGACAATATCCATCCTGATTATACATGCATATGCCCTCTAACTCAGCAGTTCTACGTTTAGTAATCTATCCCAAGGATATAAAGATTTTGTCCAAAATGCAAAAAGAGGTATGTGCAAGCTATTCATTGCAATGTTTCATTTAATAACAGATTAGAAACTTTGCTAAAATATCCATCAGTAGCAGACTGTTGAATGAGCTCTAAAGTGTCAACACAATGCAGAGTACTGCAGACAGAAAAAGGAACGTAATGGGTGAGATTACCAACGTATAATGTTTTATTAAAAAATATGAATGGAAAAGTAAGGAAGGGAAGGGACAGTGTTTGTAGTTTATTATATTTTATGTCAGATGTATAAAGGACATGCACACGTATCATTTCAATAACAAATCATGGAAGAATGACTTGGAAACTAATAACTATTACTTATGCGGAAGAGAATGGTTGGCAGGGTGACTTTGTTTTATAGTTTGATTTTGCAACATTTTAAATGTTTTATAAAGTTAAAAGAAAAAAGTAAACCAAAATTAAATTAAAAAACAAGCCCCTTGATATTGAAAGCAAAGGGAAACAAATGATCCTGCTTGTTTTTAAGTGGGTGAGATAGCCATGCAGAGCGAAAAATTACTTCCAGTGGCTTTAAAATACAGAAATTTGTTCACAGTAGGATATTTCTAAGTATACAACAAAAACAAAAGCAACAAAATTTGAAACTGCATTCAATAATCCTATTGTTGGTAATGTTGCTACGTTATTTTGAAACTATTATATGCGTGCTTTAAGTTAAAACAAATAAGTAATTATGTTGATGTTGTTGTGAAGCAAGACTTTCAGTGTAAGAGAAAAGAGATATAAGTACAAAGTCTTACACTTCTAAGACATTCTGAGTTCTAGGTAATAGTTCACTTGGATTTGATTCTACATTTGTGGAAACTTTTAAAAATAGGAGCACTTTCCTATTATTTTAAAATGACTTTGACCAATATATTATTGAGATATGTTTCACTGACATAAAATTATCCATTTAAGGCATATCGTTCAGTAGTTTTTAGTATATTCATGGAGTTGTGCAACCATCACTACATTTTCTTTTTGGAACATTTTCAACTCCTGCAATTGAAGCCCTCTGCGTCTGTAGCAGTTTGATATTATTTATGAATTCCAAAAAGAGATATTGTGTTTGCACATTGGTCTGTTCCTCTGGGCGTGATGCCCTTTGATTGTGCTAAATTCAAAGTTTCAGTTTTACTCTATAAAATCAAGATCAGGGCTTTGATTCGAATACGTGATTAGGGTGACTCAGTTTGAGACCCGCCCTCTTTGTGGGACACTCAGTCAAGGAGGCAGACACAGAAGCAGATACAGGAGAAGAACACAGAGGAAGAGACAGCTCCATAGACACAGCAGAGGCCCCGGGGAGAGAGCGGAGCCATTCGCCTGATAGTTTGCAGCTGAAGAGACCAGAGCCGTAAAGAAACGAGCCCTCCAGCCTACAGCTGAGATGGGAAGAAGCTGGGCCTGTGGAGCCTTCAGAGGAAAGAGGAAGGGTGAACCCTTGCAGATGTCGCCCGCCATCTTGCAACAAAGTTTGGTAAGGAAGGAACCTTGCATCGGACTCTTTAGTTACAGCCTTGTAACTGTAAGCTTTTACCCCCCAAAAATACCCTTTATAAAAGCCAACAGATTTCTGGTACTTTGCATCAGCAACCCAGGGCTAACTAATACAGCACCTATTAAAGTCAACCCTCATTCTCATCCTGTCTTTCCCCTTAGAATGGAAGAGACCATTCTTATCCCAAATTTACAGACTAGGAAACTGAGATGAAGTTACGTAAGGGCACACGTCCAACAGGTGTTAGAGCTGGGATTTGATCTTTGGACCTGCCCTGGTTCCTGCAACATCCTCCGTTTCCTTCCAAGGAAGACCCTTTTCCATGTAAGCTAATTGGAGTTGGGCATCTCCACTTTGTGCTCTAGGCTCCAGATTCTAGATTCCTGCCCATTCTGATGCACTTCTCCCACCTAAAGAGAAGCAAACTTGGGGAAAAAAAATCTTTTAATCCCCACTGAGAATCAGGCTTTGCAGAGCATGAAACACAGTTCAGATCAGTTTCCCTGGGTGGGAGTCACCCTTATGAGTGTGCATGGGTGTTTGCTTCTGTGTGTGTATTTGGGATGGGCCTGCGTGTTGGTTGGAGAAGCCCCAGCATTTACACTGCAGGAGCCAGGCCGATCCTGTTGTTTTCCCGATCATAAACGGAGAAATATAGCCTCAGGAAGACATTGCCCAGGATCCAAATATTCTCATCGATAAAGATGACGTTCTCCAAAAAGTTGCTGTAGCAGCTGCTCCAATGTGTCTGGAGAAAAGAGAAACACTTACTGGTCAGCCTCAGCCTTCACCTGCCTTCTCACTTCCCCATTCAATATGCAGACCTGGAAGCTTCTCAGAAACACATTCCCCAGGTTTATTCCCTTCCTTTCCTATGTCCCATGTGGCTCTCTGCAGCAGCTGCAGAAGGACCAGGGAACTGCTTGTACCCCCCACCCCACCCCCTTGTGGCTGTTTCCTTCCTCTGGGTTCAGGCTCTTCCCTCGGCAGCGAATGCTCTCCCTTCTCCCCTGCACCCAACTCGTTCTTTCAACCTGAGCTCCAGCAGCCTCCTCCCAGCAGCCATCTGGGGTCCAGGCTCACCCTACTCAGTGAGTCCAGGCTGGTCAGGTGACTCTCCTGGCGCTTCCCTGGGACCTGGAGCCCCCTGTGCCTGCAGGCCTCACGCTGCTCTGCCCTGGCTGCCAACTCATTGCCACCATGTCACACAGCTCCCTGCATGGAGCCCAGTGTAGACCTGCACCTGATCCAAGCAGGCCTCCTCTGTGCCTTCATGAGGTGGGGGCATCAGCCCCATTAATTTAAGAGTAATATAATTTAAATTCCCTCTCTCCCTGCCATCTGTATTTGTCAGCCAAAGGGGTGCTGATGCAAAATACCAGCAATCTGTTGGCCTTTATAAAGGGTATTTATTTGGGGTAGAAGCTTACAGTTACCAGGCCACAAAGTATAAGTTATTTCCCTCACCAAAGTCTGTTGCTACGTTTTGGAGCAGGATGGCTGCTGATGTCTGCAAGGGTTCAGCCTTCCTCTTCCTCTTCCAATTCCAAGAAGCTGTGGCCCCAGCTTCTTCCAATCTCAGCCCTAGGCTGGGATAAATCTCTCTCCTGGGGCTTGTTTCTCTCCATGCTCAGATGCTCTGCTCTCTCCACAAGGCCAGCTGTAGACTCTCAGGCAAGCAGCTCATCTCTCTTCCCAAGGCCTCTGCCTGTGTTTAATGGAGACTCTCTCCTTCCTCATGTATCTGCTTCTCTGTGTGCTTACTTTCCAGGGCTCCAGGATCAAAAACTCTAGCATCAAAACTCCCACCAACTTCTCTTCTCTGCCATGTAGTCCTACTGATGTGACCCAATCAAAGCCTTAATTTTTATTTAATCATTAAATGATTAATCATTATTTAATCAAGTAAAAGTGAAATCTCTGAATCCAATACAATCTAATGTGCAAACAGGCCAGTTTACAAACATAATCCAATATCTATTTTTGGAATTCATAAATAACACCCAACTACTACACCATCCTTTAACCCATCCTGTCTCCCCTAGTGTGGAGCTTTAGGAGGAAGAGGAAGGCTGAACTCTTGGCAGATGTCTGCAGCCATCTTGCTCCAACACATGGCAACAGACTTTGGTTAGGGAAGTAACTTAGGCTTTAGGGCCTTGTGACTGTAAGCTTCTACCCCAAATAAATTCCCTTTATAAAAGCTTACAGATAAATATTAAAAAAAAAAAACAAAAAAAAAAAAAAAAAAGCTAACAGAGTTCTGGTACTTTGCATCAGGACCCCTTTGGCTGACTAATACACCTGGGGAACCTGTCTTAGGGAGCATCAAGTATGTGCCAGGTGCTCTGTGGTCACTGTGTGTCCACCCAGGGAGGGGCTGCTACTCCATTTCACAGAGGAGGAGCCTGAGGCTTAGCATGGTACAGGTACTTATGGCCCAGGACTAGCGCGACCATATAGTTTATCCTTCATACCAGAATAATCTGAGATGGGAAAGGACCACTGCTGATAATTACGGTAGAACAACACACAGGAAAGCGCCCAGCCAGCTGCACCTGTCATTATTCCTTGGGCCCATTTCAGGGAATGATGTAGCTACTTTCTGTGTTCACTTATATGAGGTTCCTGGTTGAACTAGAAGCACCTTGGGGTTCAGTTGCCCTTAGGGTCCCTCTTCCCATTATATCGACTAGACCTGACGTGGGGTGACGGCTCAGTATTTATCTAAGGACGATGGATGTCCCAGGTCAGCCCAGCCAGGTGGGCTCAGCAGCGCCTGCAATGGCATGACTTGGCCACCAGGGGCCTCCAGCTCATTCCTGCAAGTCCTGGGATTGGAGGACCAGCCCCTTGTGCTGCCCCTCACCTGCCAGACGTAGGCACTGGCTGGCACTGGGTAGTGGACGCCATTGATGGTGAAGACGATGTCAGGCAGGGTGCTGATGGCTCCACAGTCGAGGATGTACTGTCAGAGGAGAGGGAGGGTGGGAAAAGGTTGGCCAGAGGATCCTTCTGTGAGTGGAGACCCCCGAGTGACCTCTGGAAAGACCCTGTACCTCGTCTTTGGTGAGCTCGGCTCCAATGGCCTTCCTGATGTTGAGGATGGAGTGAGGTGGGCCATGCAGCACAGAGGACCCGGTGTCGAAGATGGCCTTGCAGCCAGACTCACAAGCAATCACCGTCCCATTCATGGAAATGCTGGGACAGGGGACAGAACAGGCACCAGGGTCACTCTCCTGCCCTTGGCCGCTCCTCCCCGTGCTCTTTCCACAAAAGCCCTACTGCTCAAGCCCCTCTCCCTCTTGTTTCTCCTTGCTCTGGTCACATTGATGTTTGAGTGGCTTTCAGTTCTCCAAGGCACCAAGCTCCTTCCTGCCTTTGGGTCTTGGCATGTCCTGGTCTCCCTGCCTAGAACTGCCCCCACCCCCTTTGGAGAATTTCTCCTCACCCTCCAGTTCCAGCAAAATTGCCACTTTTTCAGGGAAGCCATCCCCCAGATTAGACCAGGCTTCTCTGTCTCTGTCATCATAAGCACAAATCTATTTCATATCCACTTAGTGATGAATTATTTGCATGACTCATTTCACGTGTGTCTACCCCAGTTGTTGGGTATGTCGCTAAGAGCAGCTTGGTATCTGCTATGCCTCCCTCTGGTCCCTAGCACACAGCAGATGCTCAGGGTGTGCTTGTTCATAGAATGAATGAAAAAATCAATTCATGAATGTATTGGAGACAGCTGGAGACCAGTCTCCAGTGTCTGAACAACGACGGAGCAACAGGCTGCTCTGGAAGAGGTGGTCTCCCCAGCAGCCCCCTAGCTCAGTGGGCCAAGGGGATTGAGTCATTCTGTGAAAGGCCAGGAGGGAGGGCTGAGGCCGCCCAGGCAAAGCCTGAGCTCACCCAAGGCGAAGGAGATGGAGTACAGAAGCCTCCAAAGGACATTTTATGCATTGCCTGATGGTATCACTCAGAATCTGAACAATTATTGTTCTCTAATTTTTAGGCCACTCCTAGATTCCCTGGTTCCTGACTTTGTTATGGATCTGGGATTGGGGGACAGGGTGTGTGTGTGTGTCTTCTGTATTCTTTGCATTGAGATCTCATGCATAAAACAGACAACACTCCACTACTGGGCTGCTTCTCCCCAGGTGACAAATTTGTCCCAGTTTTCCCAGGAATTTTCCAAACATTTTTCAAACGGTCAATCCAGGATTGTTGATTCCCTCTCACAAGCCTGTTTTGGCTGGTAGAATTCCCCTGGAACCCCTTCTCACCTGCACTTTTGGGTCCTCAGTCCACATCTTCACTCATCCTCACCCCATCTGTACTCCTGGCACTTCTTTCCTGAAGACGTCAGCTTCCCCAGGACCCAGGGGGTCCTGTTCTCTTAGCACTCCAAGCTCAGGTTGGTCCTCCCTGGGCCAGGGGCCTGGAGGGATCGTGAAGCCCTGCACAGGGTGTGTGTGTCCATGTGTGATTGTGTGTGTCTGTGACCCTGTGTGTCTTTGGTCCCTCTCTGTGTGTTGAGCATCTCTGGGTGTAGGAAGCAGAGCGAGGGGCTCACCTGTCCAGGGCCACCTCCCAGTAGAGGGGCCTGCTCACGGGCACCCAGTGGAGCTGTCCGCTGTAGTAGGAGGGGTCCACCCCGCCGAGCAGCAGCATGCTGCCATTCTTGGCCTCACTGGAGGGACAGAAAGGAGGGGTGGGGCTTGTGGGGAAAGGGAGGCCGTGGCAGCCTCTCTAGAGCAGCAGCACGGTAGGGCTCAGCCGTCCTTGCTCCCTGCACCTGCACACACGCTCACGGCCTGTGCAGAGGCACCAGGACAGCCCCACTTTAGGGATGGGGAAGGGAGGGAACAGGAGGGAGAGCGGAGGGGAGGACAGTCTGGCTTCAGAGCCAGGGAGAGCACAGGGCCACAGAACTGGTATTTGAACTCAGGCCTCCCAGAGCCCCCAGCCTCAACTACTGTCCTCCCTGGCCTCCTACACAGACCCATGGACTCCACCATGGCAATGGTGGAGAGGACAGTCTGCCACCAGGGGTCTCCCCTGCAAACGTTGTACCACTGAGTTGGAGAAAGGGCTTGTCTAGCCCAGCCATACCTGCTCAAGTGGAAGGCAAAGAGGTTCTCAGAAAGGAGGCCTTGTGCCCACAGGTTGTCGAAGACGGGTGTGACCCCCCTGAGGCCAAGTCTGGGGAAGCCCAGTCCTAGGATGCCATCAAATTCCGCATTCTCCAAGAACCTGCTGGACTCCTTGAGGCTCAGGCCAAATGCCTGGGATGAGAGGACAAGGCCGCCAACCTATGGGACAGGAGGGTCTTCCTGTGGAGGCTGGGGAGGTGGGGCTGGGGCTGGCTGGGGAGGGGGAGGGGGAGGAGACCCACAGCACCCCAGAGAGGGGCTGAGGCCTGGCTGAGCCACAGGCTGCCCCTCAGGCCACTGAACACACAAACAAAGGCCTGTGGCTTTCCTGCGGGCCTCACTGCAGATTTCACCCTAGGTCTGCGCCTCCCTCACCCCACCCACCCAGGTCCGTGGCCTCACTCTCTTGTTACAGGGGGTAAAAGGAGGCAGAGTGTCCCAAATGGCCCTGCCTGAGAGCAGAGAGAGCAGAGGGCAGGCTCTGTTCGTTTTGGGCATCGCTGTGATCTGATGACATTATACCTCGTAGCCATTAGGTTTCCTAAGAAAATTCTGCCTGAGGAAATATGCTTTCTCATATGTGTCCGTGAGTTTAGAAAAGCAGATTTTTTTCTAATAAAAACTATGCAGCAAGAGGTGCCGAGTCCAGGCTTGCTCCTCTCTCTCCCATCTCTCTTGCACTCAGGATTTGGAATCATGGGCCTCTGTTTTCCGTGGGGTTCCTCAGGGTTCTGTGGGTACCTTAGCATACGTGTAATATTGTGCATGTGTGTCTGTACCTGGGCACGTTGGTGCGGGAGGCAGCCCACAGTCTCTATTAGATTCCCCAAGGCCCCACGGTCCCTAAAGGTAATGTCCCTATCAGCGTCTTCCCGCATGGGGGATGGTCTCCTTCCCGCCTTAGTGCCTGGAGCCCTCGGCTGGCCCAGAGGCCCCAGTCAGGTCTGCCCTCTCCTGACAACACCCCACTCCTGTGTGAGTCCTGATTCACATCCCAGCTGAGCTACTCACCAGCTGTGTGGCCTCAGGCAAAGCACTGCCCCTCTCTGTTCCTCAGATCCCTCATCTGTAAAATGCAGCTCATAATCCTGCCTGCCCAAGCCTGGGGCTGCAGGAGGATTAAACAGTGAAACAACCAGAGCTCTCAGCACAGAGCCTGGCACAGCCAGGGCATGTGAAAGGGGAAGGTGGACCCTCCCCTCCCCTGCTCCCTGCATATCAGCCTCCCCCAGGGCCCTCCAGCCTGAGCTTCCCACTTTCTGGATTAGCCCTTCTGGAGGAGTCTGTGCATCCCCAGGAGCACAATCCCCAGGGAGGGACATGGCCCCACAGGGCAGGAGTCAGCTGCTGGGGGACTTTCGGGAAGACAGCACCCCAGCCCACTCTGTATTGGGTCCTGGAAGCGGCCAACGCCTCCAAAGGCCAGCCTTGCCTCAGCCTGTCGTTTCCATATTACCTCGACAATGTCATAGCCGACAAATCCCGACACGCTCCCGCTTCCATATGTGATACTGATGGGCTGTAAGGAGTTCTGGAAGGTGGAGGAAAGCCAAGCATTGAAGGCATTGTGGTTGGCTGCAGATACAAGAGGCTGGCGTCAGGGGGCCCTGCTCAGGCCTGAGGAGGGCGTGGCGGGAGGCCGGGGCGGTGGGCAGAGGCCAGGCACTCACAGCAGGCAGGGCTGGTGCAGAGGACAGAGGGCACCCAGAAATCGGTCGAGCCGGTATCGAAGAGGACGTTCAGCTCCTGAGGCGGTGTGCCGATGCTGATGGTGCCCACGTAGACCTGCTGCCAGGCCAGAAGGGCAGTTAGGACCAGCCCAGCCGCCCCAACAGCCTCCACTTCCCAGGTGCCTGCCATCAGCGGGGTGACCTGATGTCTCCCAGCTCACTCTCCAGCTGCCCCACCTCTGTTCAAGCCAGTGTCTTCATTTGAAAATCCCTACAGTCTCACCTGAAGTTCTCCAAAACCTTTCCTCTTCTCCAGCCCAGCTCAAGTCCCTCCTCCTCCAAGCAACCTTCCTAGGTCACCCTGGGCTTCTGTGCTCTTTCCTTTCTCCAAACTCAAAGCATTTCATATCAATACCATGCAATTGTCCCTTTCATTTGGCATTCATTTCCTCTTGCCCGTCTCTCTGGCTGGGGTATAAATCTTGTTCAAGAGACAAGGCCTCTCACTCTCAGTCACACAACCAGAATGTGAGTTTATTACATCCTTGACACAACACAGGCTCAATAGCATTTTATCAGTGTGAGTCTTGGGCCTGTAGAAGCTGAGCTTCCCTGATCTGGGATATCCAACTTGCTTTGCAGTCTGCTTTGTTGTTATTTGCTCAGACATGGCTCACCTGTCAATGAGGTTCTCTTAGCTCAGTGATTCCTTTAGCTCAGAAAGAACAGAGTCCCTCAAACCTAGCTCTGTGGTTCACAGGTACATATCATTGGCACAGAAATGGGTGATCATCTGTTACCTGGTCGTTTCTGGGCCCATCACCTGAGACCCACCATCAAGGTGGGACAGCCTTCTCCACGGGATAGAGTCCCTGTTCCCAAGGTCTCTGTGACTAGGGTCCCAGCCCTGAAATCCTGGTCCCACCATGCACTTACATCCAGGTAGCTCCTCAGTGGTTCAAAAGGCACTTCTGTATCTGGGTGTTTGGCACCAAACTTGTAGGTCAGGTTGCATGGATCCTTCTCCAGGAACCCCTGCAGCATTCCTTTTTCCCTGAGGCTCTCTCGCATGGATTTGACCTTCTTTAGTGGAATCCTTTAGTTCAGTGTTTGGAAGAGAAAAAGATAAGACACAGCCATCAGATGCCCAAGGAAATTGTCACACTTTACATTGGAACTGTGCTGTGTACTATCCACGACTTTTGTGAGTGTCATCTTATTATCAGGACAGGTCACCCAACACAATGAACCTGGGCTTGAATCCAGATTCGGGTGCATAACCTTGGGCAAGTCATATGTCCTTTTTGAGACTCAGTTTCTCCATCTATGAAGGGTACTATAATAAAACCCTCCTCCCTGGAATGTTTTGATTAAGCGACAATATCCCTGACATCTAGGGGGTCTCCACAATGACAGCCATTCCTGTTGTTATCGTCATTTCTGTATCTTCTGAAAGTATCCCAGGGAGGGAGGTAGAATGGAGTCTTTTTCCCTCTTAGCAGCAGAGGAATTTGAAATGCAAAGAGTTTGCAACTTGAATGTGATCACACCAGTTCCTGGCAAAGCTCTGCCTATAAGTAGTTCTCCTGATCTCTCTCCAGGCTTCAACCAGAAGAGAAGGATGAAGAATGAAGCCAGGAAAGGGAAATCTCAAAGAGGCCAAGGTGGGGAATAAACTAGAGAAATGAAGAGGGAAGAGAAACAAGAGAGACTACGAACAGAAAGAAATACAGAGTCCTGCATATACAGAGCCAGGGAGACAATGGAGAGAAATACAGAGATGGAGACACAGAAACATACTGAGATAAACACAGAGTGAGAGAGAGTGGAGAAGAGACCTACAAGCAAATGTGGGAGAAGTGCTGCTCCAAAGCAGTGTCACAGTTACAGCTGTACAGGTTGTGCACTGAACAATTTCAGAGGGCTCCTTTCACATAAGACACCATATGACTAGCACCCCTGGAGCTCTACAACCCTGCGGGCCTGCCCTAAGACCCCTGGGCCCCTCTGTGTACCTGCAAGCTACTCTGCAATAAAAGGAGACTTGAGCTTTGAGATAGTCTGAAATGTCAGTTGAGTACATTCCCTTCCCCACCCCAGGTAGGCTGGAGAGACAGAATGTAAGAAAGATCCCCAAAGGAGAGCTGATGCTGCTTGCAGTCCCCATACTTACTTGACCAAGCCCTCTGAGAGGGCCACCAGCCCCAGGACCCAGTACCACCTCATGCTTCCTTCCTAAGCTCAAGCACTCAGGGAGACTGGGTTTGCAGCAGGCAGTGGACTGGGAGAGCTGCTCTGCATATACTCTCTGATCAGCTCTAGTCATCCCCTGGGGCACCCCCTAAACCTTTTTGATAAGGTCCTCCCTGCCCTAGCAGTGTACATGGGAAAAGGACATCGAAAATTCTCTGAATTCAGAGATTTCGACCGCAGTTTCTTTCTTTGGGTGTGGTTGAAAAACCAAACCACATAGTTTAATAGAGAGTCTGGGAGACTCTCATTCTGTTGGAGATAAAAGTCACTGCCAATGATGGGATGAAAAATAAAGTGCAGGGCACCATGCTTGTGATGGTCAGTTTCCCTTGCTGTTTGGCTTGTTTATGGTCCCCAGTGATTGGTCGAGCACTGGCCTGCTTGTTAAGTGAGGGTATTTGATAGATGGGATCTGCATCTACAATCATTTGAATGCATCTACAACACAAAGGCGATTGCTCTCCACAAATTGGATAATGGCCTCATCCAATCAGTCGGATGTCTCATAGGCCAGAACTGAGGGTTTTAGAGGTCAGAAGAATAATATCTGCCCCAACTTCAACATTGGTCTTGCTGGAGTATCTCCAGGGGAATTTGGCTTAAGGACTTTGATATAACCTGAATTGAGTTTCTAGCCTGTGGCCTGCCTTATGGAGACTGGGGACCACTGACTAATACAATGCTTCACATTCAGGATCACAGTCTTCCCGGGACTCTGTGAGGTGTGTATTGCTATCTTTATTTGGAGAGGAGCTTGCTAGAAGGAGGAGACATCAAATTGCAGAGTGGAGAAGTTGGGGGCGGGCCACTGCCATCTGAATGGATTTAGGGTGGGATGGCACAGACCAGGGGCCATTTGTGTGCTCATTGGCTTTCAAGATCTAGGCTCTGGCATTTTACAATTGTAAAATTTTTAAATGGGAAGAGGTTTATTTTTTTTTACTTGCTTCTTGCCAGTTTTATCTATGTATCTATGTATCTATTTATTTTAAATTAAACTTTCTTTTGACTTCAGAAAATAAAATAACAGTAAAGGCAGCTCACCATATAATGGAAGCATTACTTAAAAAAATTCTGTCCAGGCACATTTATCTCATTTAATCCTAAAAACAAACTCAATTGTGTCTCCTGAGTTAAAAAAGATACATAAGTGAGCACAGCTTTGTTAAATGATAGGACCAAGGACTTCTTGTTAATGCAAAAAATGAAGAAAAAAATGTCTCATCATAGTCATCTCATAAAACTAAACTACATATTTTTAAATGATATAGTACCTTCTTTGCCTTTGCGGCAAAAGTAATACAATATTACTGTTAACCACGGTCTATAACTTGCCTTAGTTGTATTTTGCCCATGTATCAATATATTCTTTTTTTTTAAAAGCAGTTTCATTGAGACATATTGATATACCATAAATGTATCCAAAGTGTAAAATCAATGGTTTTCAGTATAATCACAGTGTTATGCATTCACACTGTGTATTTTTCCATGTATCACCATATTCTTAACAACTTATAGTAGAAGAACATTTTTATATTGATATTATTAACCAAAATCCTCATCTCCCACCCATATCACTATGTTATAGCCCCTAGACTATCATCTAGCTGTCTTTCAATTAACATTGACCTTCCTAGACTACCCTTTTCAGCCATAATTACATTAATAAATCAGCAGTGTTAGTTACGCCCATTATAACGTGCTACCATAAACTCTATCCATTTCCGCATATTTACAATGGACTTTATTAAAGATTCTACGTGCATTCAGTATCAGCTCCCCCTTCTCAGGCCATATTCTGTCTCCTACTAACCTATACTCTATAGTTTAACTCCATAAATATACTCATTGTATTTAGTTCATACCAGTGAGACCATACAATATTCATCCTTTTCTGTCTGGTTTATTTCACTCAACATATTGTCCTCAAGGTTCATCCATGTTGTCATGGACACTTAGTTTGTTTCCATTTCTTAGCAATTGTGAATAATGCTGCTATGAACATTGGTGTGCAAATATCTCTTCTTGTCCTTGCTTTCAGTTTTTCTGAATATATTCTTTGTAGTGAAATAGTTGAACCATAGGGCAGTTCTGTGTTTAGCTTCCCAAGGAACTGTCAAACCATCTTCCACAGAAGCTACACCATTTTACCCTCCCAGAAACAGTGAAGTGTTTCTTATAACAATGGCCCTTCTGTAAGGTGTGAGATGATATATCATTGTAATTTTGATCTGCATTTCCCTAATAGCTAGTGATGTCGAACATCTTTTCATTTGCTTTTTGGCCATTTGCATTTCCTATCTGGGAAAGTCTATTCAAGTCTTTTGCTCATTTTTAAATTGGGTTGCTTGTCTTTTTGCCATTGAGTTGTGTGATCTCTTTCTATAACATGGAAATGAAACTTTAGTTGGATATGTAGTTTCTGAAGTGTTTCTCCCATTGAGTAGTCTGCCTTTCCACCTTCTTAACAAAGTTGTTTGAAACACAAAAGTGTTTAATTTTGAGAAAGTCCCATTTATCTACTTTTTCTTTCATTGCTCGTGCTTTGGGTGTTAGGTCCAAGAAACCACCACCTACCACAAGATCTTAAAGATGTTTTCCTACGTTTTCTTCAAGGAGTTTTATGGTTCTAGTTTATATAATTTGGTCCTTGAGCTATTTTGTGTTAATTTTTGTGTAAGGTGAGATGGGGTCCTCTTTCTTCCTTTTGGATATGGATATCCAGTGCTCCCAGCACCATTTGCTGATTAGACTGATCTGACCCAGCCGTGTGGGCTTGACAGCCTTGTCAAAAATCACTTGCCCATAGATATGAGAGTGTATTTCTGAACTCTCAATTAGATTCCATTGGTCAATCTGTCTATCTTTATGCTAGTATTATGTTGTTTTTACCAGTCTAGCTAGATAATATGATTTAAATTCAGGAAGTGATAGTCCTTCAACTTGGTTCTTTTTAAAGATGTTTTTGCTATTTGGGGGCCCTTAACCTTCCATATAAATTTGATAATTGGCTTTTCCAATTCTACAAAGAAGGCTAGTAGAATTTTTTATTGTGATGTGTTAAATCAGTTTGGGTAGAATTGATATTTTAATGATATTTGGTCTTCTAACCTCTGAACACAGAATATCCTTCCATTTATTTAGGTCTTCTTTGGTTACTTTTAGCAAAGTTTTATATTTTTCCAAATATAGGTCCTTTATGTCCTTGGTTAAGTTTAATCCTAAATACATGAATCTTTTAGTCTCTATTATAAATGGACTTTTTTTTCTGACTTCCTCCTCAGTTTGCTCACACTGTATAGAAACACTGTTGATTTTTAGTTATTAATCTTGTACCCCTCCATGTTGCTGAAGTTATCTACTAGTTCTTTTTTTTTTTTTTTTTTTTACAGTTTAGATGATCTACTAGTTCTAGTAATTATTTTGTGGAGGTTTTTTGGATTTTCTAGGCTTAGGGTGATATCATCACTCAGTAGTGATATTTTTTTTAATTTTTTTATTTTTTATTATTTTATTTTTATTTTTATTTTTATTTTTTGGCTTTTTTGGGAAAGTTTTGGATTGCAGAAGGTCACAATTGTGGCAAGGGAGGATCACTGGTGTGGAGTATCTGTACTGGGGTATGTGTGGGGAGGGGTGTACCTGGGGCATGCCTCTATGGCATATGAATATGTTCAAGTGGTCATGGGGCATTGTCTTAGTGGGTGGAGACCCACTCAATAACTGAAAGAATATTGAATACCTATCCTGGGAAGACTGTTCACATTCTCTAATAGAGGAGAAAGAATCCCCCAAGTGCAAGGGCAGTGCCTAGCAAAGGGGAAGAGATCATTATGCAGGACCTTGAAACTGATGGTTGTACTTATGAACTTTTTCTTGTGAAATTGAAACTTAGCCTAGCATTATGTATTGCTTAAGAGTTACATCCTGAAAGCCTCCTTGTTGCTCAAGTGTAACTTTCTCTAAGCCAAACTCAGCATATAAATGTACTTCTTTCCCTCACCATGGGACATAACTCCCAGGATGAGCCTCCCTGGCACTGGGGGAATTATTACTAAGTGCTGACTAGTGAGGCACTTGGAAAAAGACCTTGACCAAAAGGGGGAAATACTAAATACAAATTAGTTTTAATGGATAAAGGATTTCAAAGCAATCTGGAGATGATGCTGCATTTAATCATCATGTCTCTTTAGTTTCCACTCTGTGCTAGTTTCTCAGCCTTTCTTTGTCTTTTATGACCTTGACAGTGTTGAAGAGTTCTAATCATGATCGGTAATTTTGCACTCAACTTGGGTTTGTCTGATTGTTTCTCATTATTAGCCTGAGTTTATGGATTTTGGGAAGAGTACCACAGAAATGATATGCCCTTCTCATCATAAAAATCTTGGTTTTTCTTTTGTTATAACTCTTTGAACATGTTAAACTACTCTCTTCTGGTCTCCATTGTGGATAATTATATCAACCATTAATCATCTTGATGCTCCTCTGGATGTGGTGAGTTCTTTTTCTCTTTCCACTTTCAAGACTTTCTCATTTTCTTTGGCTTTCAATATTTTAACTATGATTTACCTAGGGGTGGGGCTCTATTTTTAACCTACCTTGGTTTGTTCTGTTTCTTTGATCTCTATATCAATATTTTTTCATCAGATTTGGGAAGTTTTATGTTACTAGGTCTTTTTTTACAACCTCAGTGGCCATTTATTTCTCATTCACACAAATTCCAGGTGAGGTGGGACAGCTCTGCTGATTTCACATGGGCCTGGCTTCAAGCCACAGGTTCAGTTCAGGCCTGCTCCAACTGTTTTTGCTCTTCTCCAGCCACTGGGCTTCTCAGAACATGTCTTTTCATGATGGATCACAGTCCACAAGAGTGTTTAGTAGCAACTTGTAATACTTTGTAAGACTTGGGTTCAAATTGATACCCTTCACTTCTTCCCACATGCCACTGGCCAAGTCCAGCATCAATGGGGTGAAAAACATGTACTCTGTCTCTAGTGTGAGGAACTGCTCAGTCTCACATGGCAAAGGACAAAGATATAACAATGTCAGGAATCAGGAACAATTACGCAATCAACCACAATTTACTTGTGTCCTTGTTTGTGCACAACTTGCCTTGTTCAATAAAATTTTTAAAAAGTTTTAAGGTGAATCCACAGTTTCTAAAATCACAATTTGCACAGTACTTATCCATGCCCAAGGCAAGGCTCAGTTGAGGCGCGGGCCTGAGGGAATGGCGCCGGAAATGTCTCAGTAGTGATATTTAACTTCTTCTTCTATTTGTGTGTTTTGTATTTCTTTTTCTTGACTAATTGCTCTAGCTTGTGTTACCCATCAGCTTCAAAGGTCTAGGCTATGACAGTTTTACAATTGTACAATTTTAACCTTGGAAGAGATTTTTTAAAACAAATCAATTTTATTGGCACATATTAATAAAGCATATAGTTCATCCAAAGTATACAACCGATGGTATTTGATATTATCACATTGTTATGCATTCATCACCACAAAAAAGATTAGAACCATTTCATTAATCCAAAAAGAAAAACTCCACACCCCTTAGCATGCCTTCCCCAGCACTACATAACCATTAATCTAATTTCATCTTTATAAATTGATTTATATTTACGTGTTTTTTTTTTTTTTTTGATTATTATTATTTACCGGGAGGTACCGGGAATCAAACCCCGGTCTCTCCATATGGTAGACGGACGCCGAACCTCTTGAGCCACATCCATTTCCCATATATTTACGTTTTATATAAATGAAATCATACAATATGTTACACAATATATTTAGTTCATAGTAGTGCAATCATACAGTATTTGTCCTTTTTAGTCAGGCTTACTTCACTAAACATAATGTCCTCCAGGTTCATCCATGTTGTCATATGCTTTATGACTCATTTCTTCTTACAGCTGCATTATATTTCATTGTGTGAATACACCACAGTTGTTTTTTTTTCTTTCAATTTAAGTACAATTTATTGAGTACCTGTAGGTTGCACGGTCCTTTATTAGAACAATGAAATCCAGGCACAAATCAGACACACGTTTTCCTGGCTTCAGATACCTTATAATCTAATTAGTGTAATGCAGATTAGGAACAGTAAATTGACACTTTATATGTCAATACCAATTGCTAGTGCCAACATTAAAGAACTGTTGTTTAAGTAATCCACATTGGAAAATGTATATGGTTTTGGAATCCACAGCATTTCAAATAAGATATTTAAGTTCCACTGCAGATAAACAGTCACAAAAATACAAATACAATGAAACACTTAAAAAGTACTATTGATGACTTTTGTTACTTTGGCTCTTCTGTTTCCTTCTTATTATTGTTCGGAGCCTCCGTAATATCAATTTATCAGACAGAAGTATGTCATCTTGTTGTTCTAGATAATCCAGTAAATTTTCAGTCCATTCAAGTGCAGCTTTATGAGTAATATGCTTCTCTGAATTCAGGTCTATTTTTCTAGTCTTATTAAAAGGCTTTTGCTCAGTAGGCTTGGCTGGGTCCTCAGCACCTTCATTGTCAGTTAACCCCTGACAGCTTGAGTCATTACTCTGAGAGTCAAACCACTGATCAATATTCTCAATGTCAACATGCTCACAGTCTTCTGTATTTTGTAAAACTGTTGCTAAATTAGCTGCTAAAATGGCTCCTTCATCAGTGTTTATGCCTGAATTCTCTTCATTGCCAGGAAAAAGTTTCTTCCATGCTTTGGTTATGGTACTTGGTTTCACTGTGTTCCAAGCTCTTGAAACTTCATAAATTGCATCTAACACTGTCAAGTTCTTCCAAAACATTTTTGGATCAATTCCTTCATCCAAGTATTTCTGCAGAAGTCCTGCCCGGTACTATCTTTTTACTGTGGCTAGAACTTCCTGGCTCATAGGTTGAATTAGACTTGTAACATTTGGTGGCAAATATTTCACAATTCTTTTACCATCATCTGAACTTAATATCTCTTCATTTGAATGTACTGGGGGGAAATCCAAAAGAAGCACTGCTTTTTCTAGAAAGCCCTTGGATTTCAAATGCTTCTCTGTACCTGTGGCACAAAGTATTTTTCAAACCACTGTCTGAAAACAGAATGTTCTATCCATGCACCCTTTTGACTGAAATAAGTGACAGGAAGGTTTGAAAGGTCAGTTCCTTCAAATGCACGGGGTTTTTTTGCTTTCCCCACAACACAGAGATTAAGTTTGTGTAAACCTGTAGCATTTGCACAACACATAATTATGATTCTCTCTCTGCTTGACCTATACGCAGAAGTACTTTGCTCTGTTTCAAGAGCTAATGTCCTTGATGGCAGACATTTCCAGAACAATCCAGTTTGGTCAGCGCCATAAATTTGCTCTGGTTGTAGATTCTCTCTCTCAACAAATTCCTGAAAATTACCACAAAATTCATTGGCAGCAGTTTCATCTTTAAGTTTTGTTCCTTTACCAGCAGTCTTTGGAGTACCATGGCACTGCTTAAATTGAGTTAGCCAGCCAGGTGATGCTTTAAAATCACCTTCCATCCCCAAAGCATCAAAAAAGAACTTGGCTTGTTTGGCACAAATCGTTCCAGACACAGGAATCCCATCGGTTTTCTGCTGGTTAAACCACTCTGTCATAACTCGGTCAAGTTCCTCATATGTTGATGACTTCATAGATTTGCGTTTAGATACCCCACTAGTAGGGTCTGAGCTGTTTGCATAGTTTATAATCCTCTCTTTGTTCTTTTTAATATCACGCACTGTGGATTCACCAATTCCATACACCATGAAAGTTTTTTGAAAGAGATGCCTTCCTCAAGTTTCTTAATAATGTCAAGCTTGTCCTTAATTGTCAACACCACATGCTTTTGTTCCCCCAACATTTTTAGTATCTAATATTTTAGGCAATTACTAGAACAAGATATTTAACCACTTAGATTTTGAACACAGAGAGACTAGAAAATGGGGTCTTGAGGTCCCTCCCCTGGCCTCCAGGACTTAGATGTAGTGTCCTGGCCAGTTTCCAGGCCGGGTCTCCACTTCCTGTTTTAAAACTTACAAAGTCCCTACAACAAAGTCCTAGCTCCGATTCCTTCTATCTTTTGTTGTTCTTCCTCTTTACTTAGTTTCAGGTACTTTCATAACTGCAATTTTCCTGGAAGTTACGTTTAATCAACACTGTCCAGCAAGAGCTCCACCAGAGCCCTTTCTTGCATACTTAGCAGTTCTTGCCATCACTGCAGGTGAGGTGCTTTGCTAAAGCCTAAGACTCAGGTGGGAAAATTCTGGAAAATGTGCTAGGGAATAAGTATCTTAAGTCAAGAAGGAACTTGAAGACTTGACATATATGGGATTATAATGGGAAAACTCACCCCTGACCATGTTGCCTGTCAGGCAGTGATTAGTAAGGAAGACTGTGTTTTAGGCAAGGCTGATTAAAGGTTACACAGGTGAGCGGTTATGGAAATCATAGGCAAGCACGTCTGGCAAGCTGAACAGAAGTGTGCAAGGTGAAAGTAGACAGGCCGAAAATTCTGTACTTTAACACCACACAAACGTATAACTAACGTATTTGACAACTGGGAATGAGAAAGACGGATAAGAGGTGATGTCATATGATCAGAAAAGAAAGCATCAAGAAACTTCATTTTTTCACTCAATCAGGACCCCCAGGTAGAGGCTACAGGGTGTAAGGCTCCGTGAAGACGGTGTTACAATAATCCTGGTGAAAGATGTTCCGCCATGGGCCAGCAGAAGTGCCCGTAGGAGCTGTACAGGAACTCGCAGCCTCGGAAACCTCCTGAAATTAAGGGGTCAGAGAGCAGCCCTGTTAGCCAGGGCCTCTCCCTGCAGAGCGAGCTCCGGAGCGCGGGACGCCTTTCCTCACGCGGGGGGAGCCCGGGTTCCTCCGTGGACGCCGGCGACGAGGGTGTCACCGCCGCTGCTGGCGAGCTCGACGAAGGGGCCTGCAGCGCGGGGGTCGGGGTCATCGCTCCCCGCCTGCCTGCACCGCGGCCAGAGCGCGCCGCGGGCAAACGGAGTCTCCCGGGAGAAGCTGACGCCAGCAGCGAGGTGGCGCCAGCGCGCGGCGGACAGGGGCGAGCGTCGCCGCCAGAGCCGGGAGGTCACCACAGTTCGTCTATCCATTCGTCAGTTGATGGACACATGGGTGGTTTCCAACTTTTGGCAATCGTGAATAACCTGCTGTGAACACTGGTGTGCAGATGTCTGTTCGTGTCCCTGCTCTCAGTTCTTCTGGGTACATACCCAGTTGTGGTATTGCAGGGTCAGGTGGCAAATCTATATCCAACTTTTTTAGTCCTCCGCTGTACCATTCTACATTCCCACCAACAGTGAAGAAGTGTTCCTATCTCTCCACATCCTCTCCAACACTTCTAGGTCTTTGTCTTTTTAATAGTGGCCATTCTGATGGTGTGAAATGATATCTCATTGTAGTTTTGATTTGCATTTCCCTAATCATTAGTGATGTTGAATATTTTTTCATGTGTTTTTTTGCCATTTGTATTTCTTCTTTGGACAAATGTCTATTCAAGTCTCTTGCCCATTTTTAAAATCAGGTTATTTGTCTTTTTATTGTTGAGTTGTAACATCCCTTTATATATCATGGACATTAAACCCTTTATTGGACATGTGATTTCCAAATATTTTCTCCCATTGAGATGGCTGACTTTTCACCTTTTTGACAAAGTCCTGTGAGGTGCAAAAGTGTTTAATTTTGAGGAGGTCTTATTTACCTATTTTTTCTTTTGTTGCTTATGCTTTGTGTTTAAAGTCCAAGAAACTATCACCTACCACAGGTCTTTAAGATGTTTCCCTACATTTTCTCCTAGTAGTTTTATGGTCCCGGCTTTTATATTTAGGCCTTTGTTCCATTTTGAGTTGATTCATGTATAGGGAGTGAGGTAGGGGTCCTCTTTCTTTCTTTTGCTTATAGATATCCAGTTGTCCCAACACTATTTGTTGAAGAGACTATTTTGTCCCTTTAACATGGACTTGGTAGGCTTGTCAAAAACCAGTTGGGGTCTTCCAGGAAGGTAGCAGACTAGAAAGACCTGGGATTCTCTTCTCCTCCAGAAAAATAGCTAGAAGACAGTCTGAAACAGCCTGGAAAAAGATCTTCTAGGGTTTAGGACCCTAGAAGGCTAAACACCGCCCAGAGGAGAGAAGGACAAAGGAGGTAAATCATGATGACAGAACTGTGAGTTGAAACCAGCGGCTGCTGCTTCCGGCACCATCCCCCACACTAAAGACACTTTAGAATCCTTGGGCCTTGTTGCAGTTGGGCAGTTTGATGTAATTATGAATTCCAAAAATATAATTGGATCATACTTTTAAACTGATCTGTTAATCTGGGCATGATTAAGTTATGATTAGGGCGTTGACTGGGTCAGGTCAGTAGAGAGTTGGCCTCACCCCTTGGTGGGTGGGGAATCGAATATAAAAGGCAAGGCAAAGAACAGAGTTGAAGCAGTCTTTTGAG
>JAKSZT010053990.1:897442-1003247 GCA_026826555.1 Tolypeutes matacus | reverse complement strand
GACCTTGTGGAGGAAACAGGAGCTAAGCCCGGAGAGAAACACAGCCCCGGTAAGAGAGGAACCCAAGAAGCCTGAGCCCTGGCAAACGCCGGCAGCTGTCTTGCTCTAACACGTGGCAATGGACTGTGGTAAGAGAAGAAACTTAACGCTTTGGCCTGGTATCTGTGGACTTCTACCCCAAATAAATACCCTTTATAAAGACCAACCCATTTTTGGTATTTCACATTAGCACCCCTTTGGTTGACTAATACAGGCCTCTGGGCCTGCGACTACAGATAAAGGGGGCTCTAGGGATCTACCACCCCAGGAAAGGGGAAAGAGAGAGATACTGCCTCTGACCCACAGATTTGGTCTGCTGTGTCCCACAAGCCTGTCCAGGCCAGGTAGGATCATGCAGCGGTTTGCCCTGGGAGTTGGGGAAGGACTGGAGATATCCAGGCCTCAACCCTCGCAATCTCTCTCTCTTCTAGCTGGGACTAATTGTTGAAGATGCCTCAGGAAAAGGGAGAGAGAGGAACACAACCTAAGGCTGACTCTGCTTTTGACTCACAAATTTGGTCTGCTGTGTCCTAGGAGCCCGTCCAGCCCAGTGGGGCTGCTACATTGTTTGCCTTGGGAGCAGGCAAGGGGCTAAAGATATACAACCCTCTCAATCTCCTCCTCTACTAACAGGGACTGATTGTTGAGGACTCATAGGGGAGTGGAAATATTTCGGACCCAGGCAAAGGGAGGGGGCTGCTGGAGAACTGTCTCAGAGAAAGTCTGAAATGCAAGGCTCCTAGCCTCCATCACATGGATCCCATCTGTGTTGCAACAAATACACTCTGTCCAGGCATTGAACTGAGAGCTTTAAAGAGCACCATCTGTGGGTAGACCAAGTAAGTGCATGCAAGAAAATTAAAAGTAAGTAGGATAGGCTTTTTCCAGCCTCTATAGCCTCCCTCCCCAAGACCCTAGGAAGTGACTCTACAGCCAATAGCTGGGTCCAGTGCCCAGTTTTCAGGAACCAGCAAGACAATCCTAACAATCCAGGTCAAACCAAGAATCAAAGAGCTGTGGTAACACACAGCCTCCTGCCACTAAATCCCTACAAAAGAGAAAGAAATTTAGCATCTGAGTAAACTACATCCTAATCAGTTGCCTAGTTCAGCCAAAAATTATGAGCCATACTAATAAAATAGAAGACATGGCCCAAGAAAAGGAATATATCAAAGGCCCATAAGAAATGCAGAATTTAAAAGAACTAATCAGTGAGATGTGCACAAGTTTCCAAAATCAAATTAATGAGTTGAAAGACAATATGGTTAAAGAGCTAAAGACATGAAGAAGGCATTGAGCAAGTGCAAAGAAGATTTTGAAATCCTGAACAGATAATTAACAGAGCTCATGAGAATGAAAGACATAATAGTTGAGATCAAAAACACATTTGAGGCATACAACAGCAGACTCGAAATGATAGAAGAAAAAATAAGTGATACCGAAGAAAGAACAGCTAAAATTGAAGAGAGAAAAGAACAGAGAGAGAAAAGAATGGAAAAAATTGAGCTCAGAGAGTTGAATGATAACATGAAATGCAACAGCATAACATGTCATGGGAGTTCCAGAAGGAGAAGAGAAGGGAAAAGGGGCAGAAAGAGTATTTGAGGAATAAGAGCTGAAAATTTACCAGCTCTCATGAAAGAAATGGACTTGCATGTCCAAGAAGCACACCATACCCCAAACAGAATAAATCCGAATAGACCTCCTCCAAGACACATACTACTCAGAATGTCAAATGTCAAAGATAAAGAGAAAATTCTCAGAGCAGCAAGGGAGAAACAAACCCTCACGTACAAGGGACATCCAGTAAGACTTAGTGCAGATTTCTCTTCAGAAACCATGGAGGTGAGAAGACAGTGGTATGATACAATTAGGATACTGAAAGAAAAAAACTGACAGCCAAGAATCCTTTATCCAGCAAAACTGTCCTTCAAATATGAAGGTGAGAATAAAATATTTGCAAACAAACAGAAACTAAGAGAGTTTGCAAAAAAGAATCCACTTTTGCAGGAAATATTAAAGGAAGCATTAGAACCAGAAAGAAAAAGACAGGAGAGACAGGCTTGGAGGATTGTATAGAAGAAAGACTAGCAGAAAGGATAACCAAAAGAGTAAAAAGACAGATGAAAATAAGATATGACATATGAAAACCATAGAATAAAATAGAGGAAGTAAATAGTGCATTTACAGTAATATCATTGAATGTGAATGGATTAAACTTCCCAATCAAAAGATACAGGCTGATAGAATGGATAAGAAAACATGAGCCATCCATATGCTGCTTTAAGAAACTCACCTTATACCCAGGGATACAAAGAAGCTGAAAGTGAAAGGTTGGAGAAAGATACTCCATGTGAATTAGTAACCAGAAAAGTGCAGGGGTAGCTATAGTAATATCAGACAAAACAGACTTTAAATGCAAAAAAGTTATAAGAGATACAGAAGGCATTATATATTAATAAAAGGGACAATCCACCAGGAAGATATAACAGTCATAAATATCTACGCACCTAACCAGGGTGCCCCAAAATACATGAGACAAACTCTGGCAAAACTGAAGGGAGAAATAGAAATCTCTACAATAATCATTGGAGACTTCAACACCCCACTCTCATCATTAGATAGAACAATTAAACAGAAGATCAACAAGGAAACAGAGAACTTGAACAATATGATAAACGAGTTAGACCTAACAGACATATACAGAACACAGCATCCAAACTCAGCGGGTTATTCATTCTTCTCAAGTGCCCATGGATCTTTCTCCAGGGTAGACCACAGATAGGGCACAATGCAGCTCTCAAAAAATATAAAAAGATTGAAATTATACAAAGCACCTTCTCAGATCATAATGGAATGAAACCGGAAATCAATAATAGACAGGAAAAAAGTAAATTTACAAATGTGTGGAGGCTGAACAACACACTCCTAAATAATCAGTGGGTCAAAGAAGAAATTGGAAGTGAAATCAGTAAATATATTGAGAAAAATGAAAAAGAGAACACAACTTATCAAAACTTATCGGATACAGTGAAGGCAGTTTGAGAGGGAAATTTATAGCCTTAAATGCCTATATTAAAAAGGAAGGAAGAGCTAAATTCAAAGATTTAACTGAACAACTAGAGAAACCAGAAAAAGAACAGCAAACCAAACCCAAAGAAAGCAGAAGGAAAGAAATAATAAAGATTAGAGCATAAGTAAATGAATTGAGAACAACAACAACAACAACAACAACAAAAAAAAACAATAGAGAAAACCAACAAAACCAAAAGCTGGTTCTTTGAGAAGATCAATAAAATTGACAAACCTTAGCTAGTCTAACAAAGGAAAAAAAGAGAGAAGATGCAAATAAATAAAATCAGAAACGAAAGGGGGAATTTACAACTGACCCCACAGAAATGAAAAGGATCATAAGAGGATATTATGAGAAACTGTGTGCCAACAAACTAGACAACCTAGATGAAATGGACAAATTCCTAGAAATGTACAACCAACCTACACTGATGCTACAAGAAATACAAAAACTTAAACCAATCACATTTAAGGAGATTGAATCCGCCGTCAAAAATCTCCCAGCAAAGTAAAGTCCAGGACCAGATGGCTTCACAAGTGAATTTTACCAAGCATTTCAAAAAGAATTAACACCAATCCTGTTAAAACTCTTCCAAAAAATTGAAGAGGAGGGAAAAGTACCCAACACATTTTATGAAGCCAACATCACCCTAACACCAAAGCTAGATAAAGATACTACAAGAAAAGAAAATTACAGACCAATCTCTCTAATGGACATAGATGCAAAAAGTCTCAACAAAATACTTGCAAATTGAATCCAACAGCATATCAAACGACCTATACATTATGACCAAGTGGGATTTATTACTGGTATGCAAGGCTGGCTCAACATAAGAAAATCAAGCAACGTTATACACCACATTAAAAAATTTTTTTTAATAATATATTTTTCATTTTTCTAAAAGATACTTAGTTTACATAAAATGTTACATAAAATATTATAAGAGATTCCCATATGCCCCACTCCCCACACCTCCCACTTTTCCCCACATTAACAACTTCTTTCATTAATGTGGTACATTCATTGCAATTGATGAACACATTTTGGAGCATTGCCACTAAGGATGAACTATAGCTTACATTGTAGTTTACACTCTCTCCCACTCAATTCTGTAGGTTATGGCAGGATATATAATGGTCTGTATTTGTCATTGTGCACAGTAACAAACTGAAGGGGAAAAAACCACATGATAATCTCAACCAATGAAGAAAAGGCATTTGACAAAATCCAACAACCTTTTTTGATTAAAAAAAAACACTTTAAAATAAGGAATAGAAGGAAAATTCCTCAATATGATAAAAAGCATATATGCAAAACCCACAGCCAACATCATACTCAATGGGGAAAGGTTGAAAGCTTTCCCTCTAAGATCAGAAACAAGACAAGGATGCCCACTGTCACCATTGTTATTCAACATTGTACTAGAAGTTCTAGCTAAGGCAATTAAACAAGAAAAAAAAAGTTAAAGGCATCCAAAAAGGAAAAGAGGAAGTAAAACTCTCACTGTTTGTGGATGACATGATCCTGTACTTAGAAAATCCTGAAATATCCACAACCAAGGTACTTGAACTAATAAATGAGTTCAGCAAAGTGGCAGGATACAAGATCAACATGCAAAAATCAGTAATGTTTTTGTACACTAGTACTGTACAATCCAAAGAGGAAATCAGGGGGAAAATTCCATTTTCAATAGCAACAAAAAGACTCAAATACCCAGGAGTTAATTTAACCAAAGAAGTATAGGACCTATATGCAGAAAACTACAAAACAATACTAAAAGAAATTTTAAAAGACCTAAACAAATGGAAAGATATCCAGTGTTCATGGCTTGAAAGAATAAATATCATGAAAATGTTATCTTACCCAAACTGATTTATAGATTCAATGCAATACCAATCAAAATCCCAAGAGTTTACTTTACAGAATTAGAAAAGGCAATTACCAAATTCATTTGTAAGGGAAAGGGCACCTGAGTAGCTAAAAGCATTCTAAAAAAGAAGAGCAACATTGGAGGAATTTCACTGCCTGACCTTGAAACGTATTTCAAAGCTACAGTGGTCAAAACAGCATGGTACTGGTTAAAGATAGACACATTGATCAGTGGAATAGAATTGAGAACTCAGAAATAAACCCTCACCTATACAGTCAACTGGTTTTTGACAAACCTACCAAGTTATTGTTAATGGGACAAAACATTCTCTTCAACAAATGGTGCTGGGACAACTGGATATCTATAATCAAAAGAATGAAAGAGGACCCCTATCTCACTCCCTATACAAGAATTAACTCAAAATGTATCAAATACCTAAATATAAAAGCCAGGACCATAAAACTACTAGAAGAAAATGTAGGGAAACTTCTTTAAGACCTTGTAGTTGTTGGTGGTTTCTTGGACCTTACATCCAAAGCACGTGCAATAAAAGAAAAAAATCAATAAATGGAACCTCCTCAAAATTAAACACTTTTGTACCTCACAGGACTTTGTCAAAAGTGTGGAAAGGCAGCCAAATCAATGGGAGAAAACATTTGGAAATGACATATCTGATAAGGGTTTAATATCTAGGATATATAAAGAGATGTTACAACTCAACAATAAAAAGACAAATGACCCAATTAAAAAATGAGCAAAAGACTTGAATAGACATTTCTCCAGAGAAGAAATACAAATGGCAAAAATACATATGAAGAAATGCTCAACTTCACTCATGATTAGGGAAATGCAAATCAAAACTACAATGAGATATCATTTCACACCTATCAGAATGGCCACTATTAAAAAGACAGAGAACTACAAGTGTTGGAGAGGATGTGGAGAGATAAGAACACTTCTTCACTGTGGTGGGAATGCAGAATGGTACAGCCACTGTGGAGGACTGTTTGGCAGTTCCTAAAGAAGTTGAATATAGACTTGCCACATGACCCTGCAATACCACTTCTGGGTATATACCCAGAAGATCTGAGAGCAGTGACACAAACAGACATCTGCACATCTATGTTCATAGTGACATTATTCACGATTGCCAAAAGTTGGAATCAACCCAGGTGTCCATCAACAGATGAATGGATAAACAAACTGTGGTCTGTTTACAAGATGGAATATTATGCAGCTCCAAGAAGAAATGAAGTCATAATACATGACAACATGGATGAATCTGGAGGATATTATGTTGAGCAAATCAATCCAGACACAGAAGGACAAATACAGTATTATTGCGTTACTATGAACCAAATATATTGTGTAAGGTATTGTATGATTTTAAAAAATTTATATTTATCCAGTACATTTAATTGAGAAATGTATGTTTTAATTCAACTGTGAAAAAACAAAAAGAAAAACAAAACAAAACAAAATCCCCCAAAACCCAGTTGGCCATGGAGGCAAGGATTTATTTCTGGATTCTCGATTCTATTCCACTCATCAATGTGTCTATCTTTATGCCAGTACCATGCTGTTTGAGCACTGTAGCTTTGTAATATATTTCAGTTAGACAGTGAAATTCCTCCAATGTTGCTCTTCTTTTTTAGAATGCTTTTGGTTATTTGGGGCCCTTTCCCTTCCAAATGAATTTGGTAATTGCCTTTTCTAATTCTGTAGAGTAAGCTGTACAAATTTTGATTGGTATTGGATTAAATCTATAATTCAGTTTGGGTAGGATTGACATCTTCTTGATATTTAGTCTTCCAATCCATAAACATGGAATGTCTTTCCATTTGTTAGTCTTCATTGATTTCTTTCAGCATTGTTTTGTAGTTTTCTATATATAGGTTCTGTCCTTATTTGGTTAGATTGATTCCTAGGTATTTGAGTGTTTTTGTTGCTATTGTAAATGGAATTTTTTCCCTGATTTTCTTCTCAGATTGTTCAATACTAGTGTACAAAAACATTACTGATTTTTGTGTGTTGATCATGAATCCTGCCACATTGCTGAAGTTGTTTATTAGCTCAACTAGCTTTGTCCTAGACATTTCAGAATTTTCTAAATGTAGGATCATGTCATCTACAAATAGTGAGTTTTCCTTCCTCTTTTCCTCTTTGGTGGCTGTATTAGTCAGCCAAAGGGGTGCTAATGTGAAATACCAAAAATGGGTTGGTCTTTATAAAGGGTATTTATTTGGGGTAGAAGTCCACAGATACCAGGCCATAAAGTGTTAAGTTTCTTCTCTTACCACAGTCCATTGCCACGTGTTAGAGCAAGACAGCTGCTGACTTTGCCAGGGTTCAGGCTTCTTGTGTTCCTCTCTTCCCGGGGCTGCATTTCTCTCCGGGCTTAGCTCTTCTGGTTCCTCCACAAGGTCAGCTGTAGACTATCAGGCAAACGGCTCACTTTTCTTCTGGGGCCTTTTCTCCAACATCAAAACTGCTTCTCAAAAGACTGCTTCAACTCTGTCCTTTGCCTTGCCTTTTATATTTGATTCCCCACCCACCAAGGGGTAGGGCTCAACGCCCTACTGATATGGCCCAGTCAACGCCCTAATCATAACTTAATCATGCCCAGATTAACAGATCAGATTACAAGCATGATCCAATTATATTTTTGGAATTCATAATTACATCAAACTGCCAAACGGCCACAGTGGCCTTAAATTTTTTTTCTCCTCCAAGCTTCTCTCTCTTGTCTTTTTCTTTCAAGCTCTAAGGGTTCCTTTAATAATTATTGCAAGGATGGCTTCTTTTTAATAAACTCGTTCAGTTTCTGTTTCTTTGTGAATATTTTATACTCACCTTCATATTTGATGGACAATTTTGCTGGATAAAGAATTCTTTGCTGCTGTTTTTCTCTTTCAGTATCCTAATTGTATCATACCACTGTCTTCTCGCCTCCATCCTTTCTGATGAAAAATCCTCACTAAGGCTTACTGGGCATCCCTTGTATGTGATGGTTTGCTTCTCCCTTGTTGCTCCCAGTATTTTCTCTTTATCTTTGATGTTTGACATTCTGAGTAATATGTGTTTTGTAGTACTTGTATTCGTATTTATTCTGATTGGGGTACGGTGTGCTTCTTGGACATATAAGTTCATTTCTTTCGTGAGAGTTGACAAATTTTCAGTCATTATTTCCTCAAATACTCTTTCTGCCCCCTTTTTCTTCTCTTCTCTTTCTGGAACTCCCATGACACCTATGTTGTTGTGTTTCGTGTGTCATTCAACTCCCTGAGCCCCTGCTCAATTTTTCCCATTCTTTTCTCTCTGTTCCTTTCTTTCTTCAATTTCAACTGTAATATCTTTGGTATCTCTTATTCTTTATTCTATCGTTTTGAGTTTGCTTTTCATTTTTCGTGTCTTTCATTCCCATGAGCTCTGTTACTTTTCTTTTTAGGTTTTCAAATTCTTCTTTGTGCTCTCTCAATGTCTTTTTAATGTCGTTTATCTCTTTAGCCATCTTGTCTTTCAACTCATTAATTTGGTTTTGGAAATGTTTGTGCATCTCATTAACTACTTGTCTCAAATCCTGCGTTTCTTCTGGGGCTTTGATATATTCCTTTTTAGGGGAGAACCATGTCCTCCCTTTTCTTAGTATGGTTTGCAATTTTTGGCTGATGTCCAGGCATCTGATTAGGATGGAGAATTTACTCAGATGCTTGATTTTTCTCTCCTTTGCACAGATTATTGGCGGGAGGCTGTGTGTTACTGCTGTTATTTGATTCTTAGTTCAGCCTGGGTCTTTAGGATCACCCCTGTTAGTTGCTCAAAACTGGGCTCGGACACAGTAATGGGTTGCAGACCTGCTTCCTAGGGCTTTGGGGAGGGAGGCTATAAAGGCCAGAAAAAGCCTCTCTTAACTTATTTCGATTTCCTCATGTGCACTTCCTTAGTCTGCCAGCAGATGGTGCGCTTTGGCAGCCCTCTCAATTCAGTTCCTGGTTGGATGTATTTGCTGCAACTGGGACTGGATCAATGTGATCTGTTGGTTTCTGTCTGGGCCTTGTAATTCAAACTTTCTCTGAAACAGTTCTCCATCCTTCCCTGGCAGCCTCCTTCCTTTTCCTGGGTAGGATATAATTTCACTCTCTGTGTCCTCAACAATCAGTCCTGGTTAGGAGAGAGGCAGATTGAGAGGGTCGGATCCCTTTAGTTCAGTGCTAGTTTCCAGGGTAAACAATGGCATAGCCCTACCCAGCCTGGAAGGGCTCTTGGGGCACAGCAGACCAAATTTGTGTGTCAAAACCTGAGGCAGCCTTAGGCTCCCTTGCCTTTCTTGGGGAGGTCGATCCCTGGGGCCCCCTTTGTCTGTAGCCACTGGCCCAGAGGCCTGGGAATTCAAAAGTGTCTTTAGTGTGGAGAGGGTGCAGGCACTTTTAACTCAGTTTTGCTGTCACAATTCTTTTCCTTTGTCCTCTCACTGGACAGCCTTCCCCTGGTGTCCTAAATCCTAGAAGATTTTTTTCCAGGTCCTTTCTCCCTGTCCTCTAGCTATTTTTCTAGGGGAGAAGAGAGTCCCATATCTTTCTAGTCCGCCATCTTCCCAGAAGTCCTGGAATAGTTTTGATACATGCGTTCAAAGATATTTTATTCATCCAACAAACAATTGTTGAGGACCCACTGCATGCTGGAGACTAGGCCCCATGCTGGGAAGTCAAAGTCAAATAAGGCACTGGCAGTCCTTGCCTTTATTGAATTTGCAGTCTAGGGAAACGGACGTGGCTCAAGAGGTTCGGCGTCCGTCTACCATATGGAGAGACCAGGGTTCGATCCCCGGTACCTCCCGGTAAAAAAAAAAAAAAAAAAAAAAAAAGAATTTGCAGTCTAGTCCCAGGTTCACAACTGAAACCCTGGAATCCAAGGAAAGGAATGGGAGGGCTGGATGGGCATGTGGGACTGGGAAGTATGTGATCCACCACAAGGGGGCAGCCTTGGGCAGCTCCAAACAGTGGTTGCCAGGCTGGGAGGCCAGCCAGGAATGCCTCATCCGCGAAATTTTTGAGAGAAGTCAGAAGATAGCATATTTATGTGAAATCCCCTGATTTTTATATGTTAGCAATAATTTTAAAAATTTTCTTTCTCATAAGACACAATGCAGGCCAAACCTTAAGTGACTGTGGGCTGGATTCACCCTGCTGGCTGCACAGGTTTGTATTTCTGGACCAGAGGTGGGAGCAGACAGGGTTGATGTGGTGTCCAGTACATGTTCTTGGAAGAAATAAGAGACTGAATGCATCTGAGCCATATTCAGTTTCCTTCCATGTGTAAAAAGAGCAGCAAGATCAGATACGCCAACAAACTGAACCATAACTTCCTTTCGTGATCACCGCCTTGAAGGACCCATGCCTTGAAACATTTTGCCAAATTGAACCTAAGAAAGGCATGGTTAATTTTAAGTGCCTTGTCAATCACAGAAGACAAGAAATAAAAACTGTCCCCTACCACACCTCAGAGTGCAGGGCTACCTCATTATACTGGTATTACTTCAACCAAAGCAAAGAAAACAGAATTTTTTTTGCCTCTTTCCAAGTTGCCAAAGTCCTGGTGTTGCTGTGTGACATCCAGTGCAGACCCGTTCCTGGGGCAGAGCATCTGGGAGTCTGCCCTGGCTCCAGGATGGGTGGCAGATAAGGTGGGTCTCTGCATGTCACTCTTTTTGTGTGTGTGTGATTAAAAAAAAAATCAGTTTGAGTGGGTCATTCCTTTTGGAGAGGAGTTGACAATATCCATCCTAATTATACACACATATGCCCTCTATCTCAGCAGTTCTACATCTAGGAATCTACACCAAGAATATAAAGATTTTGTCCAAAATGCAAAAAGAAGTATGTGCAAGCTATTCATTATTCATTGCAATGTTATATATAATAACAGAAGATTAGAAACATCGCTAAATTATCCATCAGTAGGGGACTGTTGAATAAGCTCTAATGTGTCCTCACAATGGAGTGTAATGCAGATAGAAAGAGGAATGTAATGGGTGAGATCTCCAATGTATATATTTTTGTTAAAAAATATGAATGGAAAATTAAGGAAGGGAAGGGAAAGCGTGTGTAGTTTATTATATTTTGTATCAGATGTATAAACATGCACACATATCATTTCAATAAGAAATAGTGGAGGAATGACCTGGAAACTAATAACTATTACTTCTGCAGGAGAGGATGGTTGGCAGGATGACTTTCTTCTTTTATAGTTTGACTTTGCAGCATTAAATGTTTTATAGAGTTAAAAAAAAAAAAAAAAAGGAAACCAAAATTAAATAAAAAGCAAGCCCCTTGAAATTGGAAGCAAAGGGAAACAAATGACCCTGCTTGTTTTTAAGTGGGTGAGATAGCCATGCAGAGCGAAAAATTACTTCCAGTGGCTTTAAAATACAGAAACTTGATCTAGTGTTCACAGGAGGATATTTTCTAAGTGTACAACAAAAACAAAAGCAACAACATTTGAAAGTGCATTCATTAATCCTATTGTTGGTAATGTTGCTACTATTGTTTTGAAACTATATATGTGTTTTTAAAGTTAAAACAAATAAGTTATTATGTTAATGTTGTTATGAAGCAAGACTTTCAGTGTAAGAAAAAAGAGACAAAAGCACAAAATAGTAAAGATTAAGTAAAAACCTGAGATCTTAACATTGAATTGGAAATATAAGTTTGTACTAAGGAATTATTTTCCTTTCAGAGAATACATATTTCCTGGCTTCCTCCACTGAAAACCACAGAGGCAACCTACAACAGTGAATCCCCTGAGGTGTAGGTCGTGGCCTCTAAGGACCATTTCCCACTAAGCAGATCCAGGTTGATCCCAGGGCTGGGCCAAGGAATGTACGAGGTGATCCGGGGATGCCCTGAAGACCAGAAGGTTGGGAGTGGTCAGTGACACTGGGGGCTGCCACAGGGCTCAAGAGTCAGTACAAAGAGGCTCCCACTGGGCAAAGGTAGGACAATTGGAGCATCATATCAAATTGATTGAAACAAATCAAGTATATAAAATTCTGAGTTCAATATAATAAAAATTGAATTTGTCACCTTTGGAGATTGCTACAGTCCCGACTCATTATTCTCATCATTGAAAGACGGGTAAATAATCATCAGTATTTACCATATTTGTTCTGTATGAACTCTATTTCAGGTAAATACAAATAGTTGATTGGGAAAATTCTTCCATATTGAAGAATTCCTGTGATTAAATGCAGAAGGAATGTTCAAAATGGTAGAAGTCGCCGCTTTGCAATTCCTAATGAATTGTTGTGGAGTCAGTGGCCACTGGAGGCTCTGGGGGCAGGGAGAAGGAAAAACAGTTGTAATATAGGGGCTTTTTTGGGACTTTGGAATTGGCCTGAGTGACATTGCAATGACAGATATAGACCATTTTACATCAGCATATACCATGCAGAACTGTGTGGGAGAGAGTGTGGTCTACAACGTGAACTATGTCCATGCTTAGTGGCAAAGCCCCAGGAAGTATTTATCAATTGCAATGAATGTGCCACACTAATGAAGGATGTTTATGAGGGAGGTTGTGGGAGGTGTGGGAGGTGGGGCATATGGGAATCCCTATATTTTTTGTGTAACATTTATGTAATCTAAGTATCTTTTAATGATAATAAAAAAAAGGCACGTTAAAAAAATGTGTGTGAGTGTGATATCCATCATTACCACAAGGTGTCAGCCTTCCATTGACAGTCTGCTTGGGGATGACTTTTTTTCTGGGAAACAGTTTCCTTCAGCAGGAACTAGGCAACTCCGGCAAAGATATGGTCCTTCTCCCTGGGGTCTCTCTCTTTTTTTTTTTTTTTTTTTTTTTTTTATTATGGGTAAAAATCAAAATTCTCACAATACATACAAACATTTGCAAAATGATATATAAATATATATGCATATATGTGTATTTGCTTACAAAAATGTTGTTTATATATATGGGGTCTCTCTTTTTCTGTTTAAAAATAATGTTTAGCTTTCCTTAGCAACAATCTTAGAAGAAAAATTGCTGGGATGCTGGCTGTTCAGTTCTTTTTTTTTTGAGAAATCATGACCAAAAAGACTATAGCTATTTTCACTCTCTTGTGAAGTGTAAGAGCAGGTTTTTTCTCTACATTCTCTCTCACCAAAGGCTATAAATGTCTTTGGTCTGCAATTTGTAAAAGATATAAGTTAGGGAAAGGGTTTTTGCTTTGAAAATCTGGATTTGCCCCCATGCTGGTGGCCCAGGTTACAAAAATAGTGTCCAGAAGAGTTTGGCTCATTCACAGACACCAGCCTGCCCAGTCAGAGGGCCACTGGGGGCACGAACACTGACCTTTCAGGGTTGGTATAAGCGAGGACACCTTGTTGACCACACATCACCTGGAGGCAGTCATTGCCATGGCGACAGCACTGCTGGTTCATTCATCCCTTGATGCAACATGCACGTGTGGAGGTCCTACTATGTGCCTGATGCCACGCTGTGTGCCAGAGCCAGGCAGCTCCGAGGAGACTCCCCTCATCTGGGCAGTGGGGGCAGCGTCACCTGCCTGGTGGGAGTACCAGGGAGACAACAGGACGACACCGGACAGTCCTCAATAAACCAGCTGTGCTGTTCTTCCTCCACTGCTGGGGGGTTTCTGACCAGGAGAGACGCTGCTCGTGGTTCCATTATGACCTGGTAGAACATCCTGATACGAAGCCTCTCTAAGCAAATGAAACTCAGACAGAGGGACGGAAAGCCACAGACCCAGCAGCCAGAGCCTGAAAGCAAGAGAACCGGAAGAGAAGGGAGATACCGGGAGACCCCTCCTTGTGCCTTGCCCTGTGACAACTAAGGACCAAGGACCCTGAGCAGAAAGTGCCAGAGCTCCACAGTCTTCAGGGAGAAAGCACTGCCTTGATGGTGGCTTGAGTTGGAACTTTTTCCAAACCTCAAAACTATGAGCAAATAAATTCCCATTGCTTAACCCGTCCCATTTCATGGTATTTGCTTCTGCAGCCCAGTAAACTAAAACCCTCCTTTTATGGGATTACAGTCCTACGCTATCCCTAAGGGATCTAACCCACATGACTTGCCCAGGTAGAGGTGGACTTGCCGGGTGTATTAGTCAGGGTTCTCTCAGGAAACAGAATCAACAGGAGATATCTGTCAATAATATGATATTTTAAAAGAGTCTCTCATGCGACCATGGGGATGAACAAGTCCAAGTTCCACAGGCAGGCTGCAAACCAGGGGCTCCGATGAAAGGTCCTTCATGAGTTTCTGGGAGAAGTTGGCTGTCCAAAGAGGAGCTGGGAAATTCTCTCTGAATGTTGAAATCACTTCCCCTTTTAAGGCATTCAACTGATTGGATAAAAGCATCACCCATTGCTGATGTAATCTCCCTGATTGATGCAGATATAATCAGCCATCCACACAGTAAACTCACTGGTGATGGAAGTCCATAAATGCTCTTGTATTACAATTAGCCCAGTGCTTGCTGGACCAAACACCTGGACACAATTACCTGGCCGAGTTGACACATTAGCCTAACCATCACAGTCCATCCCTTGTCAACTCCGCAACCATACATATTACCCTAAACCATACTTAGTCTCTAAGTAAAAACAATAACAGACAAGCATTCATATATATTTCTGCCTTACAATGTTCAACTCCCCTGCGTATAACTGGAAACACATGAATTCCCCACAGAACAGGGTGCAAGTTCTTGGGTAATATTTACTCTTAAACTTGACATCCTTAAATATTATGACGTGAAATTAATACAACTTTTCATATGATAGGGGAAGAGGTTGGGGAAGAAAACAAAGAAATTCGTTTTGTGTGCATATACAATCATACTCAATGAAACAAGGAGGAAGGGCTCATGACTATTACAGTCCTCATTTCTGTAACTGGTCATGTGGTCGAAGTTCATATTTATCACTACCTTCTTCCACTACCCATTCCATGTTCTTGTTACCTTCAGCAAGCACTTCAGCTGGCCGTGGTTCTTTGCCTGGTGGGGTGACCCAAACTTTCATTCCCAAAGATTCTGGGTCATTGTTAGTCCTGCTTGAATTGTTTTGTTGCAATTTTCCATTGACTTTAATCACCGGGCATGTCAGGACTAGGAGACGCCCTAGAGGATCTCCTGCATTCCAGGCAAACTCTTCTTTACCCCCATTATGTAGATGTAGTCCTATTTCCCCTTGATAGTCAGGATCAATCACCCCAGCCAGTACAGTAATTGCCTTCTTTGCCTGTTGATTCACAGGTAAGAGGAGCCCAAAGTGGCCAGGTAGCAGTCTTAACTTCCAGTTCAATGGAATCACTGTTGTGTTCCCTGGTGGCAGCACTCCTCCTTTTGGGACCAAAACCTGTAGACCAGCAGAGCTTAAGGTTGCAGAGACAGGAAGCAAAAATTTTCCTAGTGGGTCACTAGGGATAATAGTGAGTGGTGCCACTCCCATTTCCACCCCTTGATTCCTGGACCCATGAATCCTGGTTATGGGAGAAACAGCACCATAGAGAGGATGCTGATTCCGAGTATACACAGCCTCCTGGAGAACATTGCCCCAGCCCTGCAAGGTATTGCCTCCTAGTTGGCGCCGTAATTGAGTCTTCAAAAGGCCATTCCACTGTTCTATTAATCCAGCTGTTTCAGGGTGATGGGGAACATGGTAAGACCAGTGAATTCCATGGGCATGTGCCCATTCCCGCACATCATTTGCTGTGAAATGCGTTCCTTGATCAGAAGCAATGCTACGTGGAATGCCATGGTGGTAGATAAGACATTTGGTAAGTCCATGGGTGGTAGTTTTGGAAGAAGCATTGCGTGCTGGAAATGCAAACCCATATCCAGAGTATGTGTCTATTCCAGTTAAAACAAATCGCTGCCCCTCCATGGTGGAAGTGGCCCAATGTAGTCAACCTGCCACCAGGTAGCAGCCTGGTCACCTTGAGGAATGGTGCCATATCGGGGACTGAGTGTGGGTCTCTGCTGCTGGCAGATTGGACATTCAGCAGTGGCTATAGCCAAGTCAGCCATGGTGAGGGGAAGTCCATGTTGCTGAGCCCATGCATAACCTCCATCCCTACCTCCATGGCCACTTTGTTCATGAGCCCATTGGGCAATGACAGGAGTGGCTGGGGAAAGAGGCTGAGCATTAGCCACAGAGCGGGTCATCTTATCCACTTGATTATTAAACTCTTCCTCTGCTAAAGTCACCCTCTGGTGAGCATTCACGTGGGACAAAAATATGTTCATGTTTTTTGTCCACTCAGAAAAGTCTATCCACATAGCTCATCCCCAAACCTCCTTGTCACCAATTTTCCAATCATGTTCCTTTCAAGTCCCTGACCATCCAGCTAAACCATTGGCAACAGCCCATGAATCAGTGTACAAACACACTTCTGGCCATTTCTTCTTCCAAGCAAAATGAACAACCAGGTGCACTGCCCAACATTCTGCCCACTGGGAGGATTTGCCCTCACCACTGTCCTTCAGGAACATCCCAGAAAGGGGCTGCAGTGCTGCACTGTCATTTTCTGGCGGTACCTGCATATTGTGCAGTACCATTTGTAAACCAGGCCTGTGTGTTCTCTTCCTTAGTCAACTTATTGTAAGGAACTACCCAGCAGACCATAGCTGTGGGCAGGGAAAGAGAAGGTAACATGGCAGGGGTGGTGACCATGGGCATTTGGGCTAGTTCCTCATGTAACTTACTTGTGCCTTCAGGACCTGCTCAAGCCCTATCTTGCATATACCACTTCCACTTTATTATGGAGTGCTGCTGTGCATGCCCAACTTTATGGTTTGGTGGGTCAGACAATACCCCACTCATAATAGGCAACTCAGGTCTCATGGTAACTTGATGGCCCATGGGTAAACCTTCAGTCTCTAAGGCCCAGTAGCAAGCCAAAAGCTGCTTCTCAAAAAGGGAGTAGTTATCTGCAGAGGATGGCAAGGCTTTGCTCCAAAATCCTAAGGGTCTGTGTTGTGATTCCCCTATAGGGGCCTGCCAAAGTCTCCAGACAGCATCTCTATTTGCCAATGAAACTTCCAGCACCATTGGATCTGCTGGATCATATGGTCCAAGTGGTAGTGCAGCTTGCACAGCAGCCTGGACCTGTCACAGGGCATCCTCTTGTTCTGGTCCCCAATCAAAATTAGCAGGTTTTCTGGTCACTCAGTAAATGGGCCTGAGCAGCACACCCAAGTGAGGAATGTGCTGTCTCCAAAATCCGAAGAGGCCAACTAAGCGTTGTGCCTCTTTTTCAGTTGTAGGAGGGGCCAGGTGCAACAGCTTATCATTTACTTTAGAAGGAATATCTCGGCAGGCCCTACACCACTGGACACCTAGAAATTTCACTGAGGTGGAAGGACCCTGTATTTTTGTTGGATTTATCTCACATCCTCTCTCATGCAAATGCTTTACCAATAAATCTAGAGTCTTTGCTACTTCTTGCTCAATGGGTCCTATCAACATGATATCATCAATGTAATGGACCAGTGTGATGTCTCGTGGGAGGGAGAGATGATCAAGGTCACTGCGGACAATGTTATGACATAGGGCTGGAGAGTTGATATACCCCTGAGGCAGGACAGTGAAGGTATACTGCTGCCCTTGCCAGCTGAAAGCAAACTGTTTCTGGTGGTCCTTACTAATGGCAATTGAGAAAAAAAGCATTTGCCAGATCAACAGCTGCATACCAGGTATCAGGGGAAATGTTGATTTGCTCAAGCAATGATACCACATCTGGGACAGCAGCTGCAATTGGAGTCACCACCTGGTTAAGTTTATGATAATCTCCTGTCATCCTCCAAGATCCATCTGTTTTCTGCACAGGCCAAATAGGGGAGTTGAATGGGGATGTGGTGGGAATCACCACCCCTGCATCCTTCAAATCCTTGATGGTGGCACTAATCTCTGCAATACCTCCAGGAACCTGTATTGCCTTTTATTTACTATTTTGCTAGACAGGGGCAGCTCTAGAGGCTTCCACTTGGTCTTTCCAACCATAATAGCCCTCACTCCACAAGTTAGGGATCCAATGTGGGGACTCTGCCAGTTACTGAGTATGTCTATTCCAATTATGTATTCTGAAACTGGGGAAATAACCAGAGAATGGGTCCGGGAACCCACTGGACCCACTGTGAGACGGACTTGAGCTAAAACTCCATCAACCACCTGACCTCCATAAGGCCTACTCTGACTGGTAAACCACAGTGACGTTTTGAGTCTCCTGGAATTAATGTGACTTTTGAGCTAGTGACTAATAATCCCCTCAATGTCTGATCATTTCCTTTTCCCCAATGCACAGTTACTCTGGCAAAAGGCCGTAGGTCTCCCTGGGGAAAGGTGGGAGGAAGATTGACAATATAAATTTTGGCAGTTTAACAGGATCCTTCCCTATGGGGCTCTGGTCTGTAAACTGTCTCAAGTCTGGGAATTGATTAAGGGTCCATGATTCTTTGCATCTGTAATTTGAGTTAGGATTTTGTTCATTGAACCTAGAACTCTTCTGCTTATACAGATCCAGAAGAAATTTAGTAGACTGCCCACGTATTTCACTTCTAGGTACCCCATGATCTATTAGCCAACGCCATAACACCATGGACTGAGACTATTCTGTGTGCTGTTTTGGATTCGTCTTTCGTTGCGGTAGTCATGTCCACCTTGCCTTTGGCGATTAATTGCAGATACTTGACTTTTACCGGACCCAGATCCGATCATCCCCATGATGTTTAAGGATTCCAATTCCATTATATCCCTCCCTGCAGTAAACTTATTCCTCACAGTCCTGGTTAAAGGTGTGTCCTCTGGACATTCTTGGGGTGGGTGGGCAGGTCTCAAATGGTAAATCCATTCTAGCATTCCAGTCTCTCTAAGCCTTTGAATCCCCTCTTCTTCTGTATACCAGGGCAAATCAGGCATCTCAACATCAGACATGCTAGGCCATCATTTGGTCCATGTTTCAGTCAGCCACCCAAACAAACTATTAGAGCCCTTTCTAACCCCTCAAGCTACAGCCTTGAATCCAGAATTTCTGCTTAGTCGGTACCAAGCTGTATTAGTCAGGGTTCTCTCGGGAAACAGAATCAACAGGAGATATCTGTCAATAATATGAGATTTTATAAGAGTCTCTCACACAACCGTGGGGTTCCGCAGGCAGGCTGCAAACCAGGGGCTCCGATGAAAGGTCCTTCATGAGTTTTTGGGAGAAGTTGGCTGTCCAAAGACAAGCTGGGAAATTCTCTCTGAATGTTGAAATCACCTCCCCTTTTAAGGTGTTCAACTGATTGGATAAAAGCGTCACCTATTGCTGATGCAATCTCCCTGATTGATGCAGATGTAATCAGCCATTCATGCAGTAAACTCACTGGTGATCGAAGTCCATAAATGCTTTTGTATTACAATTAGCCCAGTGCTTGCTGGACCAAACACCTGGACACAATTACCTGGCTGAGTTGACACATTAGCTTAACCATCACATGGTGCTCAAATGTTTGGTCAAACAAGCACTGGGCTAATTGTAATACAAGGGCATTTCATGGACTTTTAAAATCTCAATCTTTAAAATCTCTGTGAGTTGATTGCATAGATGGTTAGTTACATCTACAATTAACTGAGGAGATTGCCATCAGCAATGAGTGATGTCTCATCCAATTGGTTTAAGGCCTTAAAAGAAGTGATTTCAACACTGAGTGAGAAAATTCCCATGTCCTATTCAGATGGTCAGTGTCTCCTGAGGAACTCAACAAGGACCATCATCAGAGTTCCTGGCTTTCAGCCTGCTCTACAGAATTTGGATTTTTGCATCCCTACAGATGTGTGAGGCAATTTTATAAAATCTTATAATATTTACAGATATCTCCTGACAATTCTGTTTCCATAGGGAACTCTGGCTCATACAGCTTGGTACTGGGAGTGGTGCTTGAGAATCAGAATCTTAAAAATGGGATTTATGAAATTGTTTTGGATTTTTTTTGCAATTGACTGGCTACTCTGATTTGATTCAAGGGCATTCATGACTCTGTTACCAATAATCAGAGGCCACTGACAATCCACGGTATGAGTTGGCAAGAGAGATATGCAAAATATAACCCTTGGGTATGACTACTTCCATGCTTATAAGGGGCAAGGCTGCCGGTGACAGTATTTTTAACACCTTCACATTGTTTTGTGGAGTTAAAGGGTACAATGATGAAGTTGGTTGTTACAAAATATGCTGGATACAGTTACAAAAAAAGGATGAGCTGAAGGCTTCAAATTTGCAACTTAAATGCTACATGAATATGTGAAAGTTTCTATGTGTGTTCTGAAAGAAAATCTTGTTTCATGCACTGATAGACTTGAGATCTCTGAAAACCAGGTCCAGAGTCTCAATGTGCAAATAGCAGAGTTACAAAGGAAACCAAAATCTCAACCTTGCAGACTGTCTGCTATTAAATTGAGGGCATTGGTTGGAAAGAAGTGGGATCCTGAGGATTGGGATGGAGATATATGGGTTGATGATGGCAGTAGGGACATGGAAACCCTAAATTCTGCTGACACTTTGCCAGAAAACCTGTAATGATCTGCCCTGCAGAGATGGCACCTGGCCTCCAAAGCCCTGAGGAGAAGACCACCCAATGTCAAGCCTGCATCACCACGTCTTCACACTTCCTTGAGGAGTCTAACATCCAAGCCCCACTTTAAGACATTAATCCTGTCTAACCAGATGAAAATGCAAGGGAATGCTTTGAGGTAATTGGCTTCACTGACACTTCTAATGCTTCTCCTTAACAACCTCATCACCTCTCTTCTCTTCCAGACCTATAACTAGACTAAAGTCACAACAAGCCCCCACAGGTGAAGTACAAAGTGTAATCCATGAAGAAGTATGCTATACTCCAAAAGAAGAGAATGAGGTTTCCAATTTATATAGACAGAAATCAGGGGAATATGTGTGGAAATGGATATTGCTGTATGATAAAGGTAGAAGGAGTATAAAGGTGGATTAGGCTGAATTTATTGATATGGGCTCACTAAGCAGAGCTCCTAGATTCACATTGTAGCTCAAAGGGTTAGAAAGGGCTCTACCAGGTTATTCAGGTGGCTGGCTGAAACATGGACCAGACAATGGCCTACACTGCCAGAGGCTGAGTTGCTACAATTGTCCTGGTATACTGTAGAAGAGGGGATCCAAAGGCTTAGAGAGATTGGAATGCTAGAATGGATTTACTGTTTAGGAACTGCCACCCCAGGAATGTCCAGAGGATACACCTTTCACCAGGACTGTGAGGAATAAATTTGTGAGATTAACTCCAACTTCCCTGAAGAGCTCTGTGGTTGCTCTTCTCTGTAGGTCAGATATTACTGTGAGAGGGGGCGGATGTGGCTCAAATGGTTGGGCGTCCGTCTGCCATATGGAGGGACCTGGGTTCGATCCCCGGGACCTCCCAAAGGCGCACGGGCTGCCAGGCTCTGTGTGCCGCTGAGCTGTCGGGCCCCGAGAGCCATACAGCGGGATGGTGACGTAACAGGAGAGAGACAAGACAAGATGCTCCGAAAGCTCCAGAAGCCAGGAGCTGAGGTGGCGCAGGCGGCAGGACACCTCTCTCCTACATCAGAGGTCTCCAGGATCGAATCCTGGTGAAGACTGGAGGAGGAGGATGAGAAGAGATGGCAGGAAACAGACACAGAGAATTGCCCAGCGAATGGACACAAAACAACAAATGGGGAAGGCGGGGTTTAAAATGGATAAAGTAAATAAATAAATCTTTAAAAAAAAAAGATATTACTGTGGGAAATGCTGTCACAGGACTAGGATCCTTAAACACTATGGGGATGATCAGATCCCGGGCCAGCAGAAACCAAGTGGCAGCACTGAATTGCCAAAGACAAAATGGGTGTGGCCACTACAATGAAAAGCAGATTGAAAGCAGCAATCAATAGAGTTTGAGTCCCATAGACCTATGGCATTGGCTAATAGTTTATGGGTTACCTAAAAGTAAAATAGATGGTCAGTCTACTAAATTCCTACTTGATTTTTATAAGCAGAAGAGTTCTAGGTTGAGTGAACAAAACTTTAACATGAATTACAGAAACAGGGGGTTAACATCCCTTAATCAGTTCCCAGACTTGAAATGCTTTACAGACTCAAAGCCTCTTGAATGAAGGTTAGACCACAGGGCTTGGGGAGGCAGGGTGATCAATGGAGTTTCAGCTCAGGTCCATCTTACAGTGGGTCCAGTGGTTCCAGTGACCCATTCTGTGGTTATTTCCCCAGTTTAGGAATGCGTAATTGGAATAGACATACTCAGCAACTGGCAGAATCCCCACATTGGTTCCCTGACTTCTGGAGTGAGGGCTATTATGATAGGAAAGGCCAAGTGGAAGCCACTAGAACCGCCCCAACCTAGCAAAATAGTGAATCAAAAGCAATACTGGATTGCTGGAGGGATTGCAAGATCAGTGCCACCATCAAGAATTCGAAGGATGGAGGAGTGGTGATTCCCACCATATTCCCAATCAACACTCCTATTTGGCCTGTGCAGAAAAGAGATGAACCTTGAAGGATGACAGTGGATTGCCATAAATTTAACCAGGTGGGGGGCCGATGTGGAACAAATGTTTGGGCGTCCGTCTGCCATGTGGAGGGACCTGGGTTCGATCCCCGGGACCTCCCGGTAAAATAAAAAATATATATATATAGAAGGCGCATGGGCTGCCAGGCTCTGTGTGCCGCTGAGCCATCGGGCCCTGGGAGACATGCAGCAGGATGATGACGTAACAGGGGAGAGACAAGACGAGATTCTCCGAAAGCTCCAGAAGCCAGGAGCTGAGGTGGCGCAGGTGGCAGAACACCTCTCTCCTACATCGGAGGTCTCCAGGATTGAATCCTGGTGAAGACTGGAAGAGGAGGATGAGAAGAGATGGCAGGAAACAGACACAGAGAAATGCCCAGCGAATGGACACAAAAACAGCAAATGGGGAAGGGGGGATTTAAAATGGATAAAGTAAATAAATAAATCTTTAATAAAAAAAAAATTTAACCAGGGGGTGACTCCAATAGCTACTGTTCTTTCAGAAGTAGTATTATTACTTGAGCAAATCAACAAATCCCCTGGTACCTGGCATGCAGCTATTTATCTGACAAATGTTTTTTTTCTCAATTTCCATGAGTAAGGACCACCAGAAACAGTTTGCTTTCAGCTGGCAAGCAACATACCTTTACTGTCCTACCTCAGGGGTATATCAACTCTCCAGCCCTATGTCATAATCTTGTCTGCAGGGTCCTTGATCATTTCTCCCTCCCACATGACATCACACTGGTCCATTATATTGATTATATCATGCTTATTGGACCTGATGATCAAGAAGTAGTAAAAACTCTAGACTTATTGGTAGGTTAATTGAGTGAGAGAGAATGGGAGATAAATCCAACAAAATACAGGGGCTTTCCAGCTTGGCCAAATTCCTAGATGTCCAGTGCTGTGGGGCATGTTCAGATATCCCTTCTAAAGTGAAGGATAAGCTATTGCATCTAGTCCTTCCTATGGCCAAAATAGATGCAAAATGCTTAGTTGGCATCTTAGGATTTTGGAGATTATATATTTCTCATTTGAGTGTGCTACCCTGGCCCATTTACGGAGTGACTAGAAAGGCTGGTAGTTTTGAGTTGGGACCAGAAGAAGAGGAGGATCAGTGACAGGTCTAGGCTGTTGTGCAAGTTGCCCTGCCACTTGAGCCATATGTTCCAGCAGATGTAATGGGGCTGGAAGTGTCAGTGGCAAATAGAGGTCCCATGTATAGACTTTGGCAGGCACTTATAGGAGAATAACAACACAGTCCCTTGGGATTTTGGAACAAAGCCCTGTCATCATCTGGAGATAACTACTCTCCTCTTGAGAAACAGCTTTTGGCTTGCTACTGGGCCCTAGTAGACACTGAACGTTTAACCATGGGCCACCAAGTTACCATGAAACCTGAGCTGCCTGTCATGAGCTGGGTGTTGTCTGACCTGCCAAACCATAAAGGTGGGCATGCACAGCAGCACTCCATCATAAAGTGGTAGTGGTATTCACGAGATAGGGTTCGAGTGGGCACTGAAGTTACAAACATTTACACGAGGAAGTGGCCTAAATCCCTATGGTCACCAATCCTGCCACACTACCTTCTCTTTCCCAGCCCACAGCTATGGCATCGTGCGGCATTCCTTACAATTAGTTGACTGAGGAAGAGAAAACTTGGGCCTAGTTTACAGATGGTTGTGCATGATGTGCAACTATCACCTGAAAGTGGACACTGCAGCGCTGCAGCCCTTTCTGGGATGTCCCTGAAGGACGGTGGTGGGCAGAACTTCAAGCAATGTATCTAGTTTCTCATTTCACTTGGAAGGAGAAATGGCCTGAGGTGCGTTTGTACAGTGATTCATGGGCTGTTGCCAGTTGTTTGGCTGGACGGTCAGGGACTTGGAAGAAGCATGATTTAAAATTGTTGACAAAGAGGTCTGGGAAAAGGTATGTGGATAGACATTTATGTGTGGGCAAAAAAACATGAAAATATTTGTGCCCCACATGAATGCTCAAAAGAGCTTGAATTAAACAGATGAAGATTTTAATACTCAAGTAGATAAGCTGACCTGATCTGTGAATAGCAGTCAGTCTCATTCCCCATCCACTTCTGTCATTGCCCAATAGGCTCATGAACAAAGTGGCCATGGAGGTAGGGATGGAGGTTATGCATGGGCTTAACAACATGGACTTCCCCTCACCAAGGCTAACCTGGCTATAGCCACTGCTGAGTGCCTAATCTGCCAGCAGCAGAGAACCTTACTCAGTCCCTGATATGCCACCATTCCCTGAAGTGATCAGCTTGCTACCAGGTAGCAGGTTGATAACACTGGACCACTTCCATCATGGAAGGGGCAGTGATTTGTTCTAACTGGAATAGACACATACTCTAGATATGGGTTTGCCTTCCCTGCACTCAATGTTTCTTCCAAAATTACCATCCGTGGACTCACCGAATGTCTTATCCAGAGGCATGATATTTCACACAGTGTTGCTTCTGAACAAGGAACCCACTTGACAGCAAATGATGTGTGGGGATGGGCACATGCTCATGTAGTTCATTGGTCTTACCATTTTCCCCGTCATCCTGAAGCATCTGGATTGACAGAACAATCGAATAACCTTTTGAAGACTCAATTATGGTGCCAACTAGGTGACAATACCTCACGGGGCTGGGTCCGTGTTCTCCAGGATGCTGTGTATGCTCTAAATCCGTGTCCATTCTATGGTGCTGTTTCACCCATAGCCAGGAGTCGCATATCCAGGAATCAAGGGTTGGTAATGGGGAGTGTCACCACTCACTATTACCACTAATGATCCACTAGGAAAATTTTTGCTTCCTGTCCCCACAACCTTAAACTCTGCTGGTCTGCAGGTCTTAGTTTCAAAAGGAGGAATGCGTCCACCAGGGAACACAACAACAATTCCATTGAACTGCAATTTAAGATTATCACCTGGCCACTTTGGGCACCTCATGACTCTGAATTAACAGGCAAATAAGGGCATAAGTTTACTGGCTGGGGCAATTGATCTTGACTACCAAGGGAAAAGAGGTACCTACACAATGGAGGTAGAGTTTGCCTGGAATACAGGAGATTGCTTAGTACCACCATGCCCAGTGATTAAAGTCAGTGGAAAATTGCAATAACCCAACCGAGGCAGGGCTAACAATGGCCTAGAATCTTCAGGATTTACGGTTTAGGTCACTCTACCAGGTAAAGAACCATGGACAGCTGATTTGCTTGCTGAGAGTAAAGGAAACAGGGAATGGGTAGTGGAAGAAGTTGGTGGTGAATTGAACTTAGACCATGTGAACTATTACAGAAATGAGGACTATAATGGTCCAGAATATTTCTTTCTTCTTTTGTTATGAGTATGTTTGTATATGTACATTAAGCGAATATCTGTTTTCTTCCCTGTGATGGTTAGGCTAATATGTCAACTCGGCCAGGTAATTGTGCCCATTGTTTGGTAAAGCAAGCACTGGGCTTATTGTAACACAGAGACATTTATGAACTTCAGTCAGCAGTGAGTTCATTGCATAGATGGCTGATTACATCTTTGATCGACCAAGGAGATTGCTGTCAGCAATGAATGACGTTTTAGCCAATCAGTTGAATGCCTTAAAAGAGGAAGTGATTTCAGCATTCAGAGAGTATTTCCAGTTCAATTTTGGACAGCCAATGTCCCCTGGGAACTCATCAAGGACCCTCATCAGAGCCCCTGGTTTGCAGACTACCTGTGAAATTTGGACTTGTACATCCCCACAGTCATGTGAGAGAATTTTATAAAATCTCATATTATTTCTAGAGATCTCCTGTCAATTCTGTTTCCCTAGAGAACCCTGACTAATACACTATCCTTTCCCCTTATCATATGGCATAAGTTGTATTATTTTCATTTCATAGTATTTAAGGATATCAAGTTTAAGGAGTGAGTATTAACCAAGTACTTACACCCTATTCTGAAGGGATTTAGTGCATTTCCTGTTGTACACAGGACATTTGAGTATTGTTATATGGGAATATATATATATTTGTTATTGTTCTTATTTAGATACTAAGTATAATTTAAGGCAATGTATATGGCTGTCAAGTTGACTGGGGATAGAATGTGACGGTTAGACTAATGTTTCAACTTGACCAGGTAACGGTGCCCAATGTTTGGTCAAGCATGCACTGGGCTCACTGTAATACAAAAGCATGTCATGGACATACTCATCAGGGAGTTGATTGCATGGATGGTTGGTTATAGCTGCACTAAACCAAGCAGATTGCTGTCAGCAGTGCATGACGGTTCACCCAATCAGTTGAAGGCCTTAAAAGGAGAAGTGATTTCAGCATTCAGAGAGAAAATTCGCATGTCTACTTCAGAGAGTCAGGATCTCCTGGGGAACTCATCAAGGACCTTTTTTGGAGTCCCTAACCTTACTTACAGCCTGAACTACAGAATTTGGACTTGTGTATTTCCATGATCATATGAGACAATTTTATTAAATCTCATACTATTTACAGATATTTATTCTCAGTTCTGTTTCCCTAGAGAATCTTGACTTATACAGAGGCCGAGGTGGGGAATAAATTTTGATGAAATGAAGAGGGAAGAGAAACAATAGAGAATACATACAGAAAGAAACACAGAAAGTCCTGCATGTACAGAGACAGCCAAAGAGACAGGGAGACAAAAGAGAGAGAGATAGAAAAAGACATAGAGGCACAGGGACAGGTACTGACAGAAACAGAGAGTGAGAGAGAGCAGAGAGAAGTTCTGGAAGCAAATGTGTGAGAAGCGCTGCTTAAAAACAGCACACACTTACAGCTGCACAGGTTGTGCACTGAACAATATCAGGGAGTGCCATTCATATAACTCATGATGTGACTAGCACCCCTGGAGCTCTACAACTTTGCAGGCCTGTCCCAGGACTCTTGGGCCCTTCTGTGCTCATGGAAAGCTACTTAGCAATAAATAAAGATTTGAGCTTTAATCTGTTTAGAGATGTCATTAGTACATTCTATTCCCCACCCATGTTAGTCTTGAGAGACAGAAGGTAAAAGCCCAATGGAGAGCTGATGCTGCTTGCTGTGCCCATGCTTACATGACCAAGCACTCGGAGAGGCAACCAGCCCCAGGACACGGAACCCCCTTGTGATTCCTTCCTAAGCTCAAAACACTCAGAAAGAGTGGATTTGCAGCATGCAGTGGCTGTGGAGCTCTGCTCCTTATATACTCTCTGAGCAGCGCCAGTCATCCCTTTGTGCGCTATGTAAACCTTCCTCATCAGATTGTTCCCACCTGAGCTATGTTCATGAAAAGGAACTCAAAAATTCTTAGAATTCAGAGATTTCTATTGTATTTGCTTTCTTTGGGTATGGCTTAAAAATAAAACAAAAACCACACAGTTTAAGAGAGTGGGGAAGATGCTTGTTATTTTAGAGATTAAAAGCTCTACTAACATTTTGATAAGAAGTTTTCAGCTTTGGTAGAAACAGGTTAATCATTTTTCAAAGCGGTTGTCACAATTTGTATTCCCTGCAGCACTTGATGCATCAGTCATTTAAATTTTGGCCATCCTGGTGAGTGTAAAGTTTTAATTTGCATTTCCTGATGAATAATAATGCTGGGACTTGATGATTTTATTGGTCATTGGTGTATCTTCTTTTAGGAAATGTCTGTTTGAGTCTTTACTCATTTTTAAAATTGCTGTTTTTTATTAGATTGTTCATCTTCGATTATAATCTGTAGGAGTTTACATGAGTAATTTAAAATTTTTAGAGGCAAAACATCATCTCTTAATAAAATTTGACATGCATGCATTGCCAATATGGAAAAAGAACAGCATAGTTGCTCAGGCTGCAGGGGAATGCAGACCAAGGACCCATAAGATATTTCTATGGAATGCTAGGAACACAAGGAACATGGTTTGAGAAACCTTTGAACTGTGTGCTCTTCAGTCCCTTGTCTCCCATGCATCTCTGTCCTTCACAGTTTTGGAGTTGTGGAGAGCAGAAGTGATTATCTTCCTCCTCCGCTCCCCTAGAAAACCTCTCCCTTCAGCTGTCCCCACTAAAATTATTAACAGCTGATCCATTCAAGAGACTTCTTGGGAGATGGTGTCAGAGTAGGTAGGAAGGGCCCAACTCTCTCACAAAAACAAGGAGGAAGGGCAAATAGCTGTTCAGGTGGGTGAGGAACAGAGAGACAAAGAAGCTGAAATGAAAACTGTGTCTTACCAGCCCTTTTGGCCAAGAATGGCACCCATTCCCCCACCCTTAAGACAAACGTCCTGGGTAAAATCCCAGGCTAATGCAGCCAACTCAGAGGAAAACAGAATCTTCCTCCCTGGGATGATGGGGGGTGTGGTAGAAGGTGGAGAGTGATTCAGAGCCTGCTTTGAATCTCAGTTTGGCCCCATCATTATCACCAGCAAGTGTTGGTTGAATGAGACACCATTGTGGAAAGAGTCAGTGATGTGTGCCATCTGCAGGCCGACTAAGAAACTGCATGAAGAAAAACACTTCAGATTCCCAGTCCAGACCACTTGGATTGGATCTGTGCCCCATTAGTGAGTCCCTAGCCCTCTTTTTTTTTTTTTTTTTTTTTTTTTTTTTTTTAACCAGGAGGTCCTGGGGATCGAACCCAGGTCCCTTCATATGGGAGATGGACACCCAACCATTTGAGCCACATCCATCCCCCTGGTCCTCTTTTGATAACTTAAGCTAGGCAGTATTAAAGAGATAGTATAAGTTGAACCAAAAAAAGAAGAAGAGCTGTGAAACAAAACTACTAGGAAAGAGAGAGTTATTGACCATCAGACTAAATTCACCAATGCATTCAGATGTCCAGACATCAGCAAAAAATTACAAGCCCTTCTGTGAAACAGGAAGTGGTGGCCAGCCAAATGAACAAACAAAAATTCCTGATGAGACACAGGATTTAAGACGCCAATCAATAACAATCATACAAATCTCCTAAATCAATTTAATGAGTTGAAGGAAAATATGATTAAACAGTTACAGGATATTAAGAGGACACTGGGAAAAAAAGAGAAGACATTGGTTGAGCATGAAGAACAATTTGAAAGCCTGCAAAATAAAGTAGCAGAGCATATGGGAATGAAAGACAATGGATGCAATTAAAAATAATTAGATGGGTGGACATGGCTCAAGCAGTTGAGCACCTGCTTCCCACATGGGAGGTCATGTGTTTGATTCCTGGTGCCTCCTAGAAAAAAACAAAAGCAAAAAAAAAAAAAAAAAAAAAAAAAAAAGAAAAAAGGAAAAAACCAACTCAGGGGAGCCAACATAGCCCAGTGGTTGAGCACTGGCTTCCCACCTTTGAGGTCCTGGGCTCAATCCCTCGCCCTGATACTTCAAAAAAAACAAAAAAAAAAAAACAAAAACAACCCAAACAAACAAACAAACAAACCAAAAAAACCCAAACATTAGAGACCTATATCAGCAGATTAGAATAGATGGAAGACACAATTAGTGAATTGGAGAACCAAACATCTGACCTTGCAAAGACAGGGGAACAGAAAGAGAAAAGAATGGAAAAAGTGCAACAGGAGTCCCAGGAAACTGAATGACAACACTAAATGCATAAATATACGTGTTATTGGTATCCCAGAAGGAGAAGAGAATGTAAAAGGGGCAGAAAGAATATTTGAGGAAATAACTGCAAATTTCCCAACTCTTATGAATGAAATAAAAATCAATATCCAAGAGGGACAACACACCCCAAACAGAATAAATCCAAATAGACCTACTCCGAGACACCTACTATTCAGAATGTAAAATGGCAGCGATAAAGAGGATTCTGAAAGCAGCAAGAGAAAAGCAATGCATCACATGAAAGGGAACTTCAATAAGACTAAATGCTGCTCTCTTATCAGAAACCACAGAGGCAAGAAGAAAGGTATGATGTATTCAAGGTACTGAAAGAGAAAAACCCCCAGCTTAGAATACTTTATCTGGCAAAACTGTCCTTCAAAAATGAGAGTGTGTTTAAAGACTTCACAGACAAAAACAACAAAAAAAAAAACAAAACACTAACAACAACAACAACAAAAAAACCCTGAGAGAGTTTGTTACCAAAAGACTATATTTAAAAGAGATACTAAAAGGAAGTGCTACAGCCTGAAAGGAAAAGACAAGGGAGAGAGACTTGGAGAAAAGTAGAGAAATAATGAAGATTATTAGAAAGGGTACTTTAAAAGGTAAATAGCCAATAGTAAGATATGACAACAGAAAGCCAATGGAGAAAATGGATGAAGTAATGCCTTTACAGTAATAACATGTGTATTAGTCAGCCAAAGGGGTGCTGATGCAATATACCAGAAATCGGTTGGTTTTTATAAAGGGTATTTACTTGGGGTAGAAGTCCACAATTACCAGGCCTTAAGCGTAAGTTTCTTCCCTCACCAAAGTCCATTGCCATGTGTTGGAGCAAGACAGCTGCCAACGTTTGCCAGGGTTCAGGCTTCTTCGGTTCCTTTCTTTTCAGGGCTGCGTTTCTCTCTGGGCTTAGTGTCTCTGTTTCCTCCACAAGGTCAGCTGTAGACTATGAGGCTCTCTAGGCTTTGCTTCTCTCCACAAGGCCAGCTGTGAACTCTCAGGAGAATGGCTCATCTCTACCCCAGGGCCTTCTCTCCTTCCTCACCAGAACTCCAACATCAAAATTGCCTCCTCTGCCCTTTGCCTGGCCTTTTATATTTGATTCCCCCACCCACCAAGGGGTGGGGCTCAACACCCTACTGACGTGGCCCAGTTAATGCCCTAATCATAACTTAATCATGCCCAGATTAGCAGACCCATTTACAAGCATGATCCAATATCTATTTTTGGAATTCATAATTACATCAAACTGCCAGACTGCAACAACATTGAAAGTTAATGGATTGAGTTCCCAATTAAAAGACATAAACTGACAGAATGGATAAAGAAATATGAGCCATCTATATACTGTTTACAAGAGACTCACCTCAGATGTAAGGAAACAATCAGGTTGAAAGTGAAAGGTTGGAAAAAGATATTCTACACAAATAGTAACAACAACAAAAAAAGATCTGGAGTAGTAAAACTAATATTGGACAAAATAGATTATAAATGCAAAACTGTTATAGAAATGAAGAAGTTCATTATATATTAATGAAAGGGGGAATTCAACAATAAGAAACAATGATAATAAATATTTATATACCTAATCTAGGTCCCCCAAGATACAAGAGGCACACACTGGCAAAACTGAAGGGAGAAACAGACCACGCTACAATAATAGTTGGAGTCTTCAATACACCACTCTCATTATTGGATAGAACATCTGGAAAGAGAATAAAGAAGGAAACAGAGAGCTCAAATAATGTGATAAATGACATAGACCCAAGAGACATTATTAGAGCATTACATTCCCAAACACTGGGATAAACTTTCTTCTCCAGTGCTTATGGATCCTTCTCCAGGACAGACTGTATGCTATATCACAAGACAGGTTCAATAAGTTTAAATGATTGAAATTATACAAATTATTTTTACTGATCCTAATGGAATGAAGCTGGAAACCAGTAACAGGTGGACAAAGGGAAAATTCATGAATATATGGAAATTAAACAACACAGTCTTAAGTGGGTCAAAGAAGAAATTTCAGGAGAAATCAGCAAATATCTCTAGACAAATGAAAATGAGAACACAAAATATCAAACCCTATGGGATACACCAAAGGCAGTGCTGAGAGGGAAATTTATAGCTCTCAATCCTTACAATAAAAAAGAAGAGGTAAAATCAAAGACCTAACTGCACACCTGGAGGAAGTAGAAGACCAGCAAACCATTCCCAATCCAAGCTGAAGGAACGAAGTAATAAAGATCAGAGCAGAAATAAATGAAATTGAGAACAAAAAAACAATAGACAGAATCAACAAAACCAAAAGTTGGTTCTTTGAGAAGATTATCAAGTGAATGACAGTGACTGCTGGAAGGTGTTGGCATAGACCATGAGCTATGCCAGGCAGATGCCCATGTGGCCTCCTAATCCACACAGGAGCTGCCATCATCTTCTGATCTCAGGTATGACCACCTGGCCAAGTACAACCAGTCATGGCGCCCCGTGAGCTGGCCGCCAGGGCTGGTCTGGGGCTGGACAACTGACTGCAGGTGGACCAATCACAGTCCTCCCTGGTGCCCAGATGTTCTCTGAGCTTCTTTCTTTCCTAGTCAGAATATTTAAGGATGTAAAGCCCTGAGTCAGGCAGTGACAAAGTCCTCCACCATGTGCAGATGCCAGAGAAAAGAAAGCTTTCAAGTGGAGAGTATCAAAGCTGAGAGAGGGAAAGAAGGGAGGGGGAGAAAGAGGGAACTGATGGTTTTGATTGCTTTTTTTCCTAAAATTTATTTATTTATCTCCCCACCCCCACCCCCATTTGTTTTGCACTCGCTTTTTGCTCTCTCTGTGTTCTTCTATGTCTGCTTGTCTTCTCTTTAGGCAGCGCCAGGAACTGATCCTGGGACCTTCCAGAGTGGAGAGAGGTGCTCGATCTCTTACACCACCTCAGTTCCCTGGTTTGCTGTGTCTCTCTTCTTTGTCTCTTTTTGTTGTGTCATCTTGCTGCACCAGCTGTCAGCGCGGGCCAGCACTCCATGCGGGCCAGCACTCCACGTAGGCTGGCTCTCTGTGTGGACCAGCTTGCCTTTCACCAGAAGGCCCTGGGAATCGAACCCTGGATCTCCTATATGGTAGACGGGAGCCCAATCACAAGCCACATCCACCTCCCAGCTTTGATTTTTTAGGTCCAGTCACTGAGATCTTTGGACCTGCCCTGGTTCCTGCAACATCCACCATTTCCTTCCCAAGAAACCCCCTTTCCATTAGGCAAATTACATTGGGTGTCTCTCCCTTTGTGCTATAGGTCTAGCTTCTAGATTCCTGCCCACATTCATGCACTTCTACCGCCAAAAGAGAAGTAAACATTTAGTGTTGCACTTTGAAAAAAAAAAAAAAGCCTTTAATCTCCACTGAAAATCAGGCTTTCCAGAGCACCAAATGCAGTTGGAGAGAGTTCCGCTGGCAGGTGATCCCCTGAATTAGTGTGTGGAGTATGTGTGCGTGTGTGTGTGTCTGTGTGTGCATGCAGGCACGTGCTTAGAGAATCCCCAGAATTTACACTGCAGGAGCAGGGCTGATCCTGTTGTTTTTCTGATTGTAAATGGAGAAATTCCGCCTAAGGAAGATGTCGCCCAGGACCCACATCTCGTCATTGGCAAGCATGTAGCTCTTGATAAAGGTGTTGTAGCATCTGCTCGAATTTCTTTGGAGAAGACAAAAACACTCACCAGTCAGCCTGAGCCCTCACCTGCCTCCTCACGCCCCCCTTTCAATAGCCAGACTTGGCAGCTTCTCAGAAACATGCCCCCCCTGGTTTATTTCCTTCTTTTCCTGTGTGCCAAGTGGCTCTCTGCAGCAGTTGCAGAAGTGGGTTGTATCCTCCCCTACAGGCCACCAGGATCAGGGAACTGCTTATATCCCCGGCTGTTTCCTTCCTCTTTGCTCAGGCTGTTCCCTCGGCAGTGAATGCTCTCCCTTCTCCCCTGCACCCCACCCGTTCTCTCAGCCTGAGCTCCAGCAGCCTCCTCCCAGCAGCCGTCCTGGGCTCAGGCTCGCCCTCCTCAGTGAATCCAGGCTGCTCAGGTGACTCTCTGGGTGCTCCCCTGGAACCTGGAGCTCCCCATGCCTGCAGGCCTCATACTGCCCTGCCCTGGCTGCCAACTCATCTGCCCTGGTAAGCCATGTCACACAGCTCCCTGCATGGAGCCCAGTGTAGACCTGGATTCAATCCAAGCAGACTTCCTCTGTGCTTTCGTGAGGTAGGGGCATTCGCCCCATTATTTTAAGATCAGAATAAATTCCCTCCCTCTCTCAAAGCCTTCTTTTAACCCATCCTGCCTCCCATGGTGAACTGGTCTTAGGGAGCACCAAGTACGTGCCAGGTGCTGTGTGGTCACTGTGCATCCACATAGGGAGGGGCTGCTACCCCATTTCACAGAGGAGGAAACTGAGGCTTAGCGTGGTAAAGTTACAATGGCCTATGACTAGAGTGGCCATGAAGTTTATACTTCAATAGAGAACAATTTTGCGATGTGAAAGGGGCGTTCTTAAAAATTTTGATGGGACAATACCCCGGGAACATCCCCAGCCAATTGTGCCTGTCATTCTTTCGGCCCATTTTGGGGATTGCTCTAGGTTCACCTATCTGAGGTTCCTGGATGAACTGGAACCACACTGGGGGGCAGAGCCCTAAGGATCTCTCTTCCCATTATATCTAGACTGGGACCTGACGTGGGGTGACGGCTCAGTATTTATCTAAGGATGATGGATGTCCCAGGTCAGCCCAGCCAGGTGGGCTCAGCAGTGCCCGCAGTGGCATGACTTGGCCACCAGGGGCCTCCAGCTCATTCCTGCAAGTCCTGGGATTGGAGGACCAGCCCCTTGTGCTGCCCCTCACCTGCCAGACGTAGGCACTGGCTGGCACTGGGTGGTGGACGCCATTGATGGTGAAGACGATGTCAGGCAGGGTGCTGATGGCTCCACAGTCGAGGACGTACTGTCAGAAAAGGAGAAGGAAGGTGGGAACTGTTGGCCCAGAGGATCCTCCCATGCGTGGAGACCCCCGAGTGATCTTCTGGAATGACCCTGTGCCTTGTCGTGGGTGAGCTCAGCTCCAATGGTCTTCTGGATATTGAGGACAGAGTCATGGCCATGCAGCAAGAAGGTCTTGGTTTTGATGATGGCCTTGCAACCACCCTCACAAGCAATTACTGTCCTGTTCTTGGAAATGCTGAGACAGGGGACAAAGCAGGCACTGAATTCAGTTTCCTGACCCTTGGCTCCTCCTCCTCCATGCTTTTTCCAGAACAGCCCTTCTGCTCATGCCCCTCTTCCTCTGTTTCCCCTGGATCTGGTCACACGGACCTTTGAGTGGCATTCAGTTGTCCAAGGTACCAAACTCCTTCATGCCTCAGGGCCTTGGCACATGCTGACCTCCCTGCCTAGATCTGCCTCACCCCCTTTATCTGGTGAATTATTCCTAATTCTCTAGGTTACAGGTTAATAGTCACTTTCTCAGGGAAGCTTTCCCCTAGACTAGATCAGGCTTCTCTTCATCTCTGTCCTCATACCTGCACTCGTTTCTAGCACAGACCCACATGGTGATGAATTATTTGCATGACTCATATCATGTATGTCTATCCTAGCATATGGGGAGGTCGCTAAGAGCAGGTTGTATCCTCTATGCCTCCCTTGGGGGCCTAGCACACAGAAGATGCTCAAGGTGTGCCTGTTGAATGAATGAATGAATTATTCAAAGAATGAATGAATGAGGGACAGCTGGAGATCAGTATCAAGTGTCTGATCGACTTTGGGGGTGATAGGCTACTCTGGAAGTCATGGTCTCCCCAGCAGCCCCCCAGCTCAGTGGCCCAGGGGGGATTGCAGTTCTGTGGGAGAGTCCAAGAGGCAGAGGCAAATGCTGAGCTCATCCAGGGAAAGGAGACAGATTACAGAAGCTTTAAAGGACATTTGTGCTTTGTCTGATGGCATCACGCAGAACCTGTTCAATTTTTTGTCCACAAGTTCTCCGGCCTCTCCTGGATTCCCAGGTTCCTGATGCTGTCATAGCCCCTGCCCAAGTGTGTGCCCAGTATGGTGGGACAGTTTGTATGTTGGGGGGCATGAGTTCTTATGTATGGTTTGCTTTCAGAGCTCATGCATAAAGCAGACCTCACTCCATCATTCTGGGCCTTTTCTCTCCAGGTGACCAACTCGTCGCCATCTCCCAGGACTTTTTCAAACGGGCATTCCGAGATGGCTGGTGCCCCTGTCATAACCCTGTTTGGGCAGATAGAATTCTCCATGGACCCCTTCTCACCTGCACCTTTGGGTCTTCAGACCACATCTCCAGACACATACTCCCCTCCGTGCTTCTGTCCCCTCTTTCCTGGAGTCTTCAGCATCCCCAGGCCCACACAGCTCCTGTTCCCTGCTCTTAGTGCTCCAAGCTCAGGCTGGTCAGACCCTGGTCAGGCACCCTGAGGGGATCAGGAAGCCCTGGGTGGGGAGTGTGTGTCAGTGTGTGATTGTATATGTCTTTGACCCTGTGTGTGTGTCTGTGACTCTACGTGAGTGTGTCCTTTCAGTCTGTGACCATGTATGTGCCTGTGACCCCTTGTGTGTGTGTTGAGAATTTCTTGGGCCAGGAAGCAGAGCGAGGGGCTCACCTGTCCAGGGCCACCTCCCAGTAGACAGGCCTGCTCAAGGGCACCCAGTGGAGCTGTCCGCTGTAGTAGGAGGGGTCCACCCTGCCGAGCATCAGCACACTGCCATCCTTCTTGTCCTCACTGGAGGGGCAGGAGGGAGGGGAAGGGCTCATTGGGGGAGGGAAGCCGTGGCAGCCTCTCTAGAGCAGCAGCATGGCAGGCGCTGCCTTGAGGGTTTGGCCGTTCTTGCTCACTGCATCTGTACACACAATCGGCCTGTGCAGAGGCACCAGGACAGCCCCAATTTAGGGTTGGGGAAGGGAGGGAACAGGAGGGAGAGTGGAGGGGAGGAGACTCTGGCTTCAGAGCCAGGGAGAGCAGAAATGCAGGCCCACAGAGCTGGGATTTGAACTCAGGCCCCCCCCAGAGCCCCCAGCCTCAACCATTCTCCTCCCAGGCCTCCTACACAGATCCTATCGTTCCACCACAGTCTTGGTTGGGAGGACACAGACTGCCCTCAGGGGTCTCCCCTTGTCTGTGCTTCTCCCCACTCCACTCCCCTAACAGGACCTTTAGCAGGCAGGGACTTCAGCATTTTCTGCCACCGAGCCCAGGGCCTGGAGACTTGCTGATGGATTGACCACCCATCTTGGGGAGAGTCCCAAGGGCTGAGTTCAAGGCCTGCCTCTCCCAGTCCCTGAACGGGCAAACTTGGGCAAGCCCCTCTCTGAGCCTTGGTTGCGGCTGAGCCTCCTATAGAGCTCAGCAAATGTTTGCTGTGATTGCCCCTGTAGATCCCTGTGATCTGCCTGTGGTCTGCATTAGCTCTATCGCAAATACTCCACTCTGCCGCTAAAGCACCAAGGCAGCCACAGAAAACAAGTAAACAATCATGACTGCATTCCCCAAAACGATGTTTTTTTTTTTAAACCAGGGCAGTTGGTGGGATAGACTTGGCCCAGGGGTCATAGTTTGTCTACCGCAGGACATGAGTATCTCTAAAGAAACTTCTGAATTCAACAGTCTGTAATTTTTCATGTAACTGAAATGTCATACCTATGAGTTGGGGAGGGGGCTTGTCTAGCCCAGCCACTCCTGCTCTAGTAGAAGCCACAGAGGCTCTCAGAAAGGAGGCCTGTTCCCCACAGCTTGTCGAAGACGGGTGCGACCCCTTCTAGGCCAAGGCTGGGGAAGCCCAGTCCCAGTACACTGTCAAAATTCACTTTCTGAAAGAAACTGTTGGGTTCCTTGAGGCTCGGTCCAAACGCCTGGCCTAAGTCCACCAGGCTGCAGATCTGAGAGGCAGGAGGCTCTTCCTGTGGAAGGCTGGGGCGGTGGCCTTGGGGCTGGCTGGGGAGGTGGTGGGGGGGGAGGAGACCCACAGCACCACAGAGAGGGGCCGAGGCCTGGCTGAGCCACAGGCTGTGCCTCAGAGGGTGCCTTCCCTGGCTGAACTCACCTAACAGGAATGTGGCTCCCTCGTGTGCCCCCCTGAGGGTTTCACAGATGCCTGCTCCTCCCCCATCCCACCTCACTCAGTCAGCTGGCCTCACTGCCTTGTTACAGGGGCAAAAGTGAGACTCGGGGTACCCCAAATGGCTCCCCCTAAGAACAAACTGAGCAGAGGGCAGGCTCTGCTACTTTTGGCCTCACTGTGATCTGATGACAGAAACGGGGTGAATTCACTGTGGTCCCCATGGGGTCTCTTCTGCAGCGGCCACCGTCAGGGTTGGAGAACCTTCACTACTGGGGTGGGGGCCCTGTTCCCAAGGTCTCCACCGGCAGAGGCCCCAGCCCTGACACCCTGGGTCCCTCTGCCTGATACATCCCAGGTCTTGACAGGAACCCGAGGGGGTACACTTACGTCCAGGTGGTTTCTCAGGGGTTCAAAAGGCACTTTTATTTTTTTAAAGATTTAATTTATTTATCCATTTTCCCCCCTTTGCTGCTTGTGCTCGCTGGGTCAGCTAACCACGCCGTGCGGGCGGGCTTGCCTTCACCAGGAGGCCCCGGGAACCGAACCCGGGGCCTCCCATATGGTAAACGGGAGCCCTACTGATTGAGCCACAGCCGCTTCCCTCAAAAGGCACTTTTAGGTCTGGGTGTTTAGCGCCAAACTTGTAGGCCAGTTCCTAGGATACTTCCAGGAACCCTTTCAGCATTTCTTTTTCCTTGAGGCTTTCTTTCATGGATTTGGCCTTCTTTAGAGGAATCCTTCTGTCCAGAGTTTGGAAGAGAAATAGATAAGACACAGCCATCAGATGCCCCAATGTAATCATCACACTTTACATTGGAACTGCACTGTGTATTTTCCAAGCCTTTTAGGAGTGTCATCTTATCAGGACAGGCCACCCGAAACATTGAACCGGGGCTTGAACCAGATTCCCATGCATAATCTTTGGCAAGTCACAAGTCCTTTATGAGCCTCAGTTTCTCCATCTATAAAAAGGTTGAATAATAAAACCCTCCTCCCCTGGAATGTTTAGAATATTAAGTGATAGTGTCCCTGACATCTAGTGGGTCCCAACAATGACAGCCATTCCTGTTATTTTCGTTTCTGCATCTTTGTTAAGTAGCCCAGGGAGTGGGGGAGAATGGCGATCATTTTCACTCTTAACAGCAGAGGAAATTGAAATGCTGAGAGTTTGCCACTTGGCTACAGTCATACCACGACTTACTGGCAAAGCTCGGCCTGCAGGTAGATCTCCTGATCTCTTTCCAGGTTACAACCAGAAGAGGAGAATGAAGGAGGAAGCCAGAAAAGAGAAATCTCAAAGACATCAAAGAGAGGAATAAATTAGAAAACTAAAGAGGGAAGAGAAGCAAAAGAGATTACAAAGAAACACAGAGAGTCCTGCATATACGGAGACAAGGATACAAAGGAGAGAGATACAGAGACAGAGATGGAGACACAGAGACATACTGAGATGAACACAGAGGGAGAGGGAGAGGGAGAGAGATCAGAGACAGACCTAGAAGCAAATGTGGGAGAAGCGCTGCTCCAAAACAGTCTCACATTTACAGCTACACAGGTTGTGCACTGAGCAATTTCAGGAGGCTCCTTTCACATAAGGCACCATATGACTAGCACCCCTGGAGCTCTACAACCCTGCAGGCCTGTCCTAAGACCCCTGGGCCTCTCTGTGCACCTGGGATGCTACTCTGTAATTAAAAGCGACTTGAGATTTAAGACAGTTTGAAATGTCAGTTGAGTACATTCCCTTCCCCAACCCAGGTAGGCTGGAGAGACAGAATGTAAGAAAGAGACCAAGGGAGAGCTGATGCTGCTTGCTGTCCTCATACTTACTTGACCAGGCACCAGCCCCAGGACCCAGAACCACCTCATGCTTTCTTCCTAAGCTCAGAGCACTCAGGAAAGAGTGGGTTTGCAGCCTGCAGTGGCCCTGGAGAGCTGCTCCTTATATACTCTCTGACCAGCCCCAGTCATCCCCTTGGACACTGTGTAAACCTTAGTCATCAGATCCTCTCTGTCCTAGCAGTGTTCATGACTAAAGAACCTAGAAAATTCTAAGAATTCAGAAATTTCTCCTGCAATCTCTTTACTTGGGTGTGATTGAAAATTAAAACCAAACCATTTAGTCTAATAGAGAGTCTGGGAGACTCTCACTTCTTTGGAGATAAAAATGACTGCCAATAATGGGATGAAAAATAAGGTTCAGGGCACCATGCTTGTGATGGTCAGTTTCCCTTGCTGTTTTTTTGTTGTTTACTGAGGGTATTTGATAGATGGGATCTGCATCTACAATCATTTGAATGCATCTTCAACACAAAGGTGATTGCTCTCCACAAATTGGGTAATCTCCTCATCCAATCAGTTGGATGTCTCATAAGCCAGAACTGAGGGTTTTAGAGGTCAGAAGAATAATTTTTGCCCCAGTTTCACCACTGGTCTTGCTGGAATGTCTCCAGGGGGATATGGCTTTAGGCTTTCCATATCACCTGAATTGAATTTCTAGCCCATCATGTGTGCTGTGGAGATCAGACTTGCCAGCCCACAGTCTGAGTCAATTTCTTATCCTGAATCTCTTAAATATATACTTGTTTCTGTTTCTCTGAGGAACCCTGAGTAATACAATTTTTTATACTCATGATCATACTCTGTCTCCCAGAGACCCTGGGAGGTGTGTATTGCTATCTTCATTTGGAGAGGTGCTTGCTAGGAGGAGGAGATGTTCAATTGCAGAGTGGAGAAGTTGGGGGTGGCCCACTGCCATCTGAGTGGATTTAGGAGTTGGGACAGTGCAGACCAGTGCAATCGTGTTGCCCATTGGCTTCTAAGCCATTCTAGAATGGCTGTGAGGCAGGTTAGTATAGGTTAGTATAGAGAAGAGGGAAGACGAGCCACAGCTGGTACTGGCAGAGACCATGGCCGTGAGAACCCACCCTGAAACCACCTGAGAAGATAGCTGCTGCTAAAAACAAAGCCAGAAAGACCCTGCCAAGACCCTGGCCATGAGGTCCCATTTAGAACTCTTTCCAGGTCAAAGGGAAGCCCCGAATAACTCCAAACAAAAGGCCTCACTATTGGCCCCCTGAGAGCTAACAGGTAGGACGACTAATCAGAACAGCAGACAGCTGGGGCCCCTCCCCAGCATTAGGAAGGGGAAGGGGGAAAGGCTTTAAAGGGGCCTAACCTGGGGCCCCTCGTGTGTCTCTCTCACTGTAGCACGCCGCAACCCATGTCTTGGGTTGTGTACTTATCTCTTTTCTTGTTTCTTAATAAACTCTTTGCTCCCTTGACTACCCAATGGCAAGTCCTTACATTCTTTTATGCAACATAAGCCAAGAACTTAGAAACCCTAGAGCCCAGAGCAGTCTGCTAACAGCTGTTTTAAAATTGTGTGATTTTAACATTGGAAGAGTTTTTTTCTTTAATTTGCTCCTTGTCACATTTATTTATTTATTCATTTATTTACTTTTTTTAAACTTTATTTTGTACATTTAATAATTGAAAACATAAGCAATTAAAAATTAAAAAGTACACACAGATGAATAAATATATACATTTCTCAATTAAATGTAATGGATACATGTAAATTTTTTTGTTTTGTTTTTTGTTTTTTTGTTTATTTTTTTGTGGATCAAACAATATATTACACAATATATTTGGTTCATAGTAATGCATTCATACAATATTTGTCCTTTTGTGTCTGGCTTGCTTCACTCAACATAATGTCCTCCAGTTCATCCATGTTGCCATATGTTTTATGACTTCATTTCTTCTTACAGATGCATAATATTCCATCGTGTGTATTTATTCATTTAAAAGTAAAATTTATTTCAACTTTGAAAATAAAATAACAGAATAAAGCACTGTAACAGTTTGATATTATTTATGAATTCCAAAAAGAGATATAGATTATGTTTGTAAACTGGTCTGTTCCTCTGGGTGTGATGCCCTTTGATTGTATTACATTAACAGGTTTTACATTTACTTGATTAAATTAAGATTAGGGCTTTAATTTGACCATGTCAATTGGATGTGAGTCTCTGTCCCCTTAGCGGTCTATATAAATGACACTCACTCAAAAAGAAAGAAGAAGATACACAGAGGAAAGGAGCTCCATAGACAGGGAAGAAGGGAGAACTTGGTCATTTGGGTCCTGTTATGTGACAGAAAGGAGAAGGCCAAACAGATAAAGCCCCAGGGAGAGCTGAGCCATTCGCCTGATAGTTTGCAGCTGAAGAGACCAGAGCCCTGAGCAACTGAGAAGGCTCAGAAAGAAATAAACCCTCCAGCCTACAGCTGAGATTGGAAGAAGCTGGTCCCGTGGAGCCTTAAGAGGAAGAGAAAGGCTGAACCCTCACAGAGATCTGCATCCATCTTTGGTGAGGAAGTAACCTTGAGTTGGACTCTTTAGGGCCTTTTAACTGTAAGCTTCTACCCCAAATAAATACCCTTTATAAAAGCCAAGAGATTTCTGGTACTTTGCATCAGCACCCCTTTGGCTGACTAATACAGGCAGCTTACCAAATAAGGGGAGCATTATTATAAAAAATTCTGTCCAGGCACAGTTTTGTCATTTAATCCTAAAAGCAAACTTACTTGTTTCTCCTGAGTTTAAAAGGATACATAAATGAGCACTGCTTGGTTAAATGAGTTGACCAAGGTCTTGTGAATGAAGAAAATGAAGAAAAAAATATTTTATTGTACTTATATCTCATAAAACTAAACTAAATATTTTTATGATCGTTAGCATTGATATAGTACCGTCTCTGTCTTTGCTACAAAAATATTACAATATTACTGTTAACCATAATGTATAAGTTACCTTAGTTGTATTTTGTCCATGTATCACCATATTATTTTTTTAAAGCAGTTTTTTTGGGTCAATCTGTCTATTTTTATGCCATTATTATGCAGTTTTATCACTTCAGCTAAATAATATGCTTTAAAGTTTGGAAGGAGAGTCCTCCACTTTCTTTTTAAAGATATTTTTGGCTATTCAGGGGCTCTTCCCCTTCCATATAAATTTGATAATTGGCTTTTCCAATTCTACAAAGTAGGCTGTTGGAATTTTAATTGGGATCGTGCTACATCTGTATATCAGTTTGGGTAGAAATGACATCTTAATGATATTTAGTATTCCAACCCATGAATACGAAATGTCCTTCCATTTATTTATGTCTTCCTTGTTTACTTGTGGCAATATTTTGTAGTTTTCTGAATACAGGTCCTTTATATCCTTGGTTAAGTTTATTCCTAAGTATTTGTGTCTTTTAGTTGCTATTGTAAATGGAATTTTTTTACTTCTTCCTTTGTTTGCTCTTTAATAGTGTATAGAAACACTACTGTGTCCCTCCACTTTGCTGAAATTGTCTATTAGTTCTAGTTGTTTCATTGTGGAATTTTTGGATTTTCTAAGTATAGGGTTTCATAATCGGCAAATAGTGAAGTTTTACTTCATTTTCTGTTTGGTTGCCTTTTATTTCTTTTTCTTGCCTAATTGCTCTAACTCATGTTGCTCATTGGCTTCAAAAGTATAGACTATGGAAACGTTACAATTGTACAATTTTAACTTTGCAAGAGTTTTCATGCATGCATTGAAAAGTAATTTTGTTCATTTAACAAACATTTGTTGAGGACCCCTGTGTGCCAAGGACTAGGTCAGATGCTGGGAAGTCAAAGTCAGATAAGGCACTGCAAGTCCTTGTCTTCACTGAACGTGCAGTCTAGGGCAGGATACACATACCGAAGACCTTGGAGGCCGGGGAAAGGAACTGGAGGGCTGGATGGGCATGTGGGCCTGGGAAGCACGTGTCCACCTCAAGGGGGCAGCCTTGTGCAGCTCCAACCAGTGTTTGCCAGGCCAGAAGGTCAGCCAGGGATGTCGCATCTGCCAGGTTTCAGGAGAAGTCAGAAGTCTGGATATTTATGTGAAATCCCCTGATTTAAAAAATGTTAGCAAGGATTAATTTTTTTTTCCTCACAAAAGTCATTGTGGAACACATCTAAAGCTACTGTGGGCTGGATTCAGCCTGCCGGCCACACAGGTTTGTATTTCTGGACCAGAGGTGTGAGTAGACAGGGTTGATGGGGTGTTCAGTACACGTTGGTGGAAGAAATAAGAGACTGAATGCATCTTACCACATTCAGTTTCCTTCCATATGTAAAGAAACCACCAAGGTCAGATGCACCATCAACTGAACCACGACTTCCTTTCGTGAGCACCTGCTATTCCCCTCTCCCCCACCCGTCCCCCAGGATCCAAGCCTTGAATCATTTTACCAAGCTGAACCTAAGAAAGGCAGGATTAATTTTAAGTGCCTTGTCAATCAAAGAACACACAAAAAAAGACCTCTTACCCCACCCTGGAGTGCAGGGCTGCCTCGTTAAACTCATATTACTCCTGCCAAAGCAAAGAAAATGGAATCTTTTTGCCTCTTTCCAAGATGCCAAAGCCCTGGTGTTGCTGTGTGAGCCCAGTGCAGACCCACCCCTGGGGCAGAGCGCCTGGAGGCTGCCCTGGCTCCAGGGTGGGTGCTAGATGGAGTACACACTCTGCATCTCACTCCTCGTTGTTGCATGTTGTTAAAACCATATGGATTCCACAATATCCAGCCAAATCTCGCACACGTATATCCTCTAACTCAGCAGTTGTAAATCTAGGAATCTATCCCAAAGATGATTCTGTCCAAAATGCAAAGAGGTGTGTGCAAGCTATTCCTTGCAATATTATATGTAATTAGAGAAGATTAGAAACATCCCTCAGTAGAGGACGTTTGAATAAGCTCTAAGGAGTCCACACAATGCAGTGTAATGCAGATGGAAAAAGGAACGTAGTGGGTGATATCTCCAGAGTATGTTGTTTTGTTAAAAATATGAATGGAAAATGAAGGGACAGGAGAGTGTTTCTAGTTTATTATATTTTGTGTCAGATGTATAAACATGCACACATATGATTGCAATAGGAAATAGTGGAAGAATGACCCAGAAACTAATAACTATTACTTATGGGGGAGAGCCTGGTTGGCGGGGTGACTTTCTTGTTTCATAGTTTGACTTTGCAACATATAAATGTTTTATAGAATTACAAAAACAAACAACCAAAATTAAATGAAAAATAAGCCCTTCGAAATTTAAAGCGAATGGAAACCAATGATCCTGATTGCTTTCAAGTTGGTGAGGCAGCCATGCAAAGCAAAAAATTACTTGCAGTGCTTTTAAAATGCAGAAATTTGATCTAACTTTCATAGTGGGATACTTTCTAAGGACACAACCAAAACTAAAGCAGCAAAATATGAGACTGTACCCAGTAATCTTATGCTTGGTGTTTTAGCTCGCCAAAGGGCTGCACACGCAAAGTACCAGAAATCGGTTGGCTTTTATAAAGGGGGTTTATTTGGGGGTAAAAGTTTCCACTTCCAAGGCCATGAAAAGTTCAAATGGAGGCACCATCAGAGATGCGTCTTATCAAACTCAGCTACTGTTGACCCTGGCGTGTTGCCAAATGGGAAGCAAGATGGCTGCCACAGTATGCCCAGGTTTTAGCCTTCCTGACAGGACATCCTCTCTCAGGCTCAGCTGCTCTTCTTTCTTCCCAATTTCAGCTGCAAGCTGGCATAGGGCTTTTTTCTTAGGGCTTCCTATATTAGTCCCAGATGTTCCACTTTCTTCCCAAGGTCAGCTGTAATCTATCAGGCAGATGGCTTATCTCTCCCCCGGACCTCAGCTGTTTGAGCCTTTATTCTGTCACATGGCAGGATCAAAAAGGACAGAGCTCTCTCTTCTTGGGTCTATCTGAGTAAGTGTCCATTTTTTTCAGACCCAGCAAGTTGGCAGGGACTCAATCTAAGTCATGCCTGCTAACATAGTTCAATAAAACGCCTTACAGCAATCTTACCAAGTAATCGAATCAAAGACACCTCAACTGAATTTAATACAATCACAGGCTATCACACCCAGAGGAATAGATTAGTTTACAAACACAATCTTTCTCTTTTTGGGATTTATAAAATAATCTCAAACATCAACAGTTGGTAATGTTGCTACTATTATTTCAAAACTATTATATGTGCTTTAAATTAAAACAAATAAGAATTTATGTTAAGTTGTTATGAAGCAAGACTTTCAGTGTAAGAGAAAAGAAATGTAAGTCCAAAGTCTAAAAGGGTAAGTAAAAACCTGCAATATTAACTTAGAATTGGCAGTATAAGTTTGTAGCAATGAATTATTTTCCTTTTAGAAAATACGTGTTTCCTAGTTCTGTCCACTGAAAACCACAGAGGCAAAGACAACCTACAACAGTGAATTCCCCTGAGGTGAAGCTCATGGCCTCTAAGGACCATTTCCTGCTAAGCAGACCCAGGCTGATTCCAGGGCTGGGCCAAGGAATGTACAAGGTGATCCTGGCATGCCTTGAAGATCCAGAAAGTTGAGAGTGGTCAGTGACACTGGGGGCTGCCACAGGGCTCAGGAGTCAATATGCAGAGGCTCCCACTGGGCAAAGGTGGGACAGTTGGAGCACCATATCAAATTGATTCAAACAATTGACCACCTGACCAAGTACAACCGTCATGGCGGCCCGTGCGCTGGCTGCCAGGGCTGGTCTGGGGCTGGACACCTGACTGCAGGTGGGCCAGTCACAGTCCTCCTGGTGCCCAGACAGGCTCTGAGCTTCTTTCTTTTCTGGTTAGAAGCTTTAAGGATGTAAAGCCCTGTGGCAGGGAGTGACAAAGTCCTCCACCACGTGTAGAGGCCAGAGAAAAGAAGCTTTCAAGTGGAGAGAATCAAGGCTGAGAGAAGGGAAGGAGGGAGAGAAAGCGGGAGCTGATGCTTTGATTCTTTGGGCCCAGTCACAGATCTTTGGACCTGCCCTGGGTCTTGCAACAACCTCCGTTTCCTTCCAACAAACACTGCATTAACTGTTTAAACTAACTGGAGTTTGGTCTCTCTAATGTTGGGCTCTAGGCTCTGGATTCTAGAATCCTTCCCATTCTGCTGCACTTCTTCCATCAAAATAGAAGCAAACATTTCTGTTGCACCACTGCAAAAAAAAAAAAAAAAAAAAAAGCTATAATCTCCATGAGAATCTGGCTTTGCAGAGCCCCTCAGGCAATTTGAGTCGGATCCTCTGGATGACTGTGTGCGTTGCAGATAATAGAACAAGGAAACAATCATACGAGTCCAAAATGTGGGAAATTATAAAGGACGAAGGACTCTCCATCACAAACAGACACATTTTAAACCAAAAAAAATGGCATAAAGGGGGGACTATTGTCCATTAAAAGACTGAGGCAACAACCAAATGCAACATATATGGACATTATCTTGATTCCTGATTTGAATGAACAATCAGTTAAAAAGCATTTTTTAAAAATAGGCAAAAGAGTTGAATAGCCATTACTCCAAAGAAGATACACAAATAGCCAAAGAGTATATGAAAAGATGCTTAACATCATTAGCCATTATGGAAATGCACATCAAAACCACAGTGATAAACCATCTCACGCTTACTAGAATGGATACTATTAAAAGATGGAAAATCACGAGTGTTGGAAAGGATGTGGAAAAATAGGAACACTCATTCATGGTTGGTGGGTGCAAAATGATGCTGCTGCTGTGGAAGACAGTTAGGCAGTTCCTCAGAAAGCTCAGTGTAGAATTTCCGTATGGGCTGGCAATCCCAATTATAAGGTATATGTTGAAAAGAATTGCAAGCAGGGACTCATGGAAGCGGAAGGCTTTTGTCATCTTCTTATGCCCCACCTCCTGCTGTGAAGCACTCACCTTGGCCAGATTCCTGGGTAGCCAGAGCCCTCTTACACCATTTTCCTCATTCATTCATTCATTCATTCATTCCCCATGCCAGGCAGTAGGCCTGAGATGAATCGACTGTAAATTATTGCCCTCAGTGGCTTCCCAGCTGAGTGGGAGAAATAAGCCCACACTTCAGTCGCTATAATATAAGGCGGGATGTGATAGTAATCATTAGGGCAGGTCCTGAAAAGCACATAAAAGGGACAGTTCAAGAGCTGTGGGGTCAATCAGAAAAGGAGCTCACTTCCAGGGGCCTCTGGGAGGCCGTCAGGGAGGAGGAGGGGATGAGTTGGCCTAGTAGGACTTAGAGACTCAGATGTGGGAGCCCTCCTTGCCTTGAGGTAGAAATGACTGATGACCTAGCAGCATGTCTTTCCCAGGAGGATTCACCTTTTTACAGGGACCTGGACTTGGCCTCCATGGGACACGGAGTACATGTGGGAGTATCGAGCCCCCAGGCTGGGAGGAATGAGCTTTTGGTCTCTGCTATTGGTAGAGGAGGGGCTGAGCTTGGCTGGAGGTTCTGGAATCACACCATTTCTTGCTCATCTCCGGAGACACCAGCCTCACTTTATTATTCCAAGCTCTGGTGAGGGATTGTGCTCCGGGGCTGACTCTGGGACCAGCCCCTTCTGCCCCATCTGTGCCCCGATGGCTGCTGAGGAAAGGCTTTGGGCGAGACCTTGCCAAGTGGCTCATAGAGGAAGACTCTGCAGTATTGTAGTGGAGATAGGACTGGGGAGGCAGGGCTCATGTTTCCCAATTTCAACACTGAGAGCTGCGCTTAAGCTGAAACCACCTGCCTCCTGCCCCCTTTCTCCTTCCCTGGGCCTTTTGGATTCTCCCAGTGGTCCAGAAGGCCCTCTCTTGCCTCTGGGCCTTTGCACATGCCATTCTCTTCTAATGCCTTTCTCTCTCAGCACCTGCTGTACTCACCAGAGTCCAAGCAGGAAACAGGTGGCTCACCCAAAGGCTTGATTGGAGAGATCTGGACAGTGTATCCCTAGAAGATATCGCGGCACTGGGCCAGCAGCAGTGGGAGGCCAAAAGTGGGGTGAGGGGACGGAGCAGCACTACCAGAATCTGGCAGGAGCTGGGGCTGAAGCAGGAGAGCCCCTGGGAATAGGTGCCAGCGTCCTCTCTGCCCTTGTCCAATGACCTCTGCTGGTGCCTCTGTAGGTCTGAGCCAGCTTGAAGACAGAGGGCACAGGAGCCTGTGAGACCCAGGCCTCGTGGGCAGGCCCCGGGCGCCGAGCAGGGCAGGTCCCAGCAGAGGAACCTGAGAGGTGGAGGAGAGGAGAAGCCCTGCTCACTGCCAGCCTCCCGGGCTCAGCTGCACCAGGCCTCCCTCTGACACCCTGAGGCTGCCTTGCCCCTCAGCCCCCTACAGATCGCGCCTGATCTGCTGCAGAGGACTGAGCACGAGGCCAGGGCCAGGCTGAGGCACCTTCCAGCCCAGCGCCTACCCGAGTCTGACCTGGAGCCCAGAGAACTCTGTACATGAAATGGCGAAAAGAGCCAATAAACGGGAGCCAGGCCTGTGTTCAAATCCTGCTCCCCTGCCAGTTCCCTGGATGACCTTTCTGTCAGCATAAATTTATAGAACAGGGAGTCAATATATAAATTGTCAGTTTGTTTCCACATAAAACAGGTCCAGTCAGCAACAGAGAAATGGGGCGGGGGTGTCTCTCCCCACTGCTGTGGGAAGGAAAGGATGGTGACCTTGTTTATTGTCAAAGCGCTCTAACTACAGTCCAAGAAATGAAACCACTTGGAAATATTTATGTATTTCCCTTAGCATATATTCCATCCGTCGTTTATTGAAGTTTTTTAGTATGAAAAAAACTTTGGATTAATGGAAAATTTCCAAAAACCGTGCAACAAATATTCATCTATCCGTCACCCAGATTCACCCATTTTTGATGTTTTTCACCTGCATGTTCTCTCTCTCTGTACACACACAAACACATGTGGACCCACACGATCTGCACATGCCCACACAGACACACAAGGATGCACACAGGCAGACATGCATGTAGCACATGTATACACACACATGTGTGCAAACGTATTATTTGGGTTGCGTAGTTTGAGTCTGTGGCAGGTGTCTTCACTCTTCACTCCCAAGTCCTTTAGCTGGTGCCTCCAAACAACAAAACCTCTGCTCATACCACGACAGCACAATGGTTGACATTGATCCAGCAAGCTTGACATTGATCCAATCCTACAATCAAGCAAACAGGAAATATTCCAGTTTTGCAGTTATCCCAAGATTGTCCTTGATAGCAACTGTTTTGGATCCAGGGTTTAATTCATGTTTGCACGTTATGTTTCTTGGTCAGGCCTCTTCACCCTCCCTCAGTCTGGAATGCTCCTCAGCCTTGCTTGGTGGCACATGATGTCGATATTTTTGAAGGGCTCAGACTGGTTGTTTCGTAGACTATCCCTCAATTTGGGTGTGTTTGATGTTTTCCTGTGGTCAGATCCAGGTTAGGCAGTTTGGGGAGGAATATCACAGAAGCAGCACATCAGAAGGCACACGTATTGGTTTGGCCCATTCTTGGTGACGTTAAATTTGGGGAAGGTGACATGAAGGTGGCAGCGGCCAGGATTCTTTTTTCTTTCATTTTGTGGACACCCACTATGTTTAGAGCTCTTGGCTTCACATGCTAGGAGGCTCAGAGTAGTATTTGTGCAGAACATATTTTAGATTCTGCCTGCTAATCTTAATATGCTCCTACCCTTGTTTTGTCTTCCCTCTGGTTTCCTTGATTTATGCATTTTTTTTCTTTTTTATTATGGATCTTATAAACCATCCCAAATATTTGTGCCATGAGTGCATAACTATTGGAAATGACTTAGGGGTGTACATAACTCCATCACTTTTGGTCATCCAGACCAGGGAGGGGGGGGGCTCGTGCCTGCTCAGCTCTGTAACTGTCACTGTGACGTGGGACTGCACCTCCCAACCATGTTGGCCGCATGGCACTGGTACACGCCCTCATCTTCCTTTTTCAGGGGGATGATCAAAATCCAGGCCGTGGCCTCGTGATCAGAAGGGCCTTCCTGCTCCTGGACAGCTATATTGACACGTCCCCCAGCATCTCCTCCAGCACCTGGGTGCGCTCAGGAGACTGCAAGATCTTCCTGCACATGATGACTGGGGCAGGCACAGCCCTCACCTCACAGGAAAGGTACGCCTGCGCCCCGGCCACATTCTGAACACTCCGAGGTGGAAGGACGAGCACAGGAGCGAATTTGCAGGGGCCATTGTGCGCCTTGTGTTGCACAGGTGCTGGGGGCCAGGATTCTCAATAGTAATGTTATTAGCTTTCTTTTGATTTAGGTAATCTGAGGGGATATACATTGAGACTGTGTAAATAGCCTATTCCCCATCAAATTTTCACCCAAAGCTAAGCATCCATTGATGATCCTTGTCTGAATCAATTATACAGTGATGGTTGCAGAGTGGTCATTTTCTAACTATAATTCCCTTTACATTTTTTAGTTGGCTTTCTACTGTAGGAAGAGATTACCCTTTGCCCCATTTATTTATTTATCTGTATTTATTCATCAGTATGGGCTCATAGATTCTTGTTTTATATTCTTAATTATAATCCACTATTGTCATTATTCATTTTCATGCTCAGATTGTCCTGGATTTGTCCCAAAGGAGCCCCTTTGAACTGGTGCCTGTATCCCTTTGACATGTCTCTGCATTGTTTGAGCACTTCCTTATTTTCTGGTACAATAACATAAAATGTACCCTAGAGACCATCATATAAAGTATACTAGAACTCAAAGGAACACCAAGAATTGCCAGCAACCTCCAGCAGCTGGGAGAGGGGTGTGGAAGGGATTTTCCTACAGAGCCTGCAGAAGAATTTGAACTGCTAGTACCTTGACTTCAGACTTCTGGGCTCCAAAACTGGGAGAGAATAAATTTCTGTTGTTTTAAGCTACCCAGTTGGTTGTAATTTGTTACGGTAGTCACAGGAAATGAATCCAGCCATCCTGAGCCTGCTATCCTTAGAAAGGCTGATTCCAAGTGGGCCCTTGGCTGGCATCTGAGAAGTTGGATTTGGAAGGGTTCCTACTATTCCCAAAACTGGTAAGAGTTGCTCATGGTGCACAAACTGTTTGGACAAATAATATGGTTTATGCTAAATACCCGGTTTCCTTCTATGAATCTGGACTTTGGAACATTCTGGGTAGAGGATGCCTACGTGACCAGCATCCAGTAAATTCCCCGGGCACTGAGTCTTTCACGTGCTTCCTTGGTGGACATCATTTCACCCATGTTGCCAAACTTGTTGCTGGGGGAATTTAGTGTGTCCTGTGTGATTCCACTGGGACAGAACTCTTGGAAGCAGTGCCTGGTTTCCCCTGGACTTCACTTTCCTCTCTTTTTCCTTTGTACCCTCTCACCATCATAAATCATAGCCCTGAAGATGACTATATGCTGAGTATTGTGAGTCTCCTAGAAAAGCATCGAACCTGGGGGTGGTCTTGGGGACCCATGAAACTGTATATATATCAGAGTCTATTTGTCCAAGGGGGATTAGCAATAAGCAGGGCCATGGGCGAAGGGTAAGAACATGTGGAGTGTGTTATTGAGTGTGGGTGTGTGTGGGGGTTGGGTGTAATGCCCATCACGGCCTCAAGGTGTCAGCCTTCCAAGGCTGGTCCGCTTGGGGTTGACTTTTCTATGGGAAACAGTTTGCTTCAGCAGGAACCAGGCAAACCCAGCAAAGATATGTTCCCTTCTTGCTTGGGTCTCTCATTCTCTCTTTTAAAATAATGGTTAGCTTTCCCTTGTGATTTTAAAAGAAACCACTGCAAATATTAAGAAAAGTGTATGAAAATATACTGGATGTAGCCACTGTTAACCATTTGGTCTTTTTCTGGTGTATGTGGATAATAGTGACAGATACTCTGCTATGTGACGGCACCACTCTAAAGGCCTAGGTGGGATAATTTAATCCTCGTAATAGTTCTAGAAGGTAGGGTCTATTCTTCCCTGTTATTTTTTTCTCAAGTTTCTTATTTTGAAATAATTTTGAATTTACTGGACAGCTGTAAAAGTAATACAAAACCTACATAGAGATCTCCAACATTCTACCCCCACACCAGACACCCGGATTCACCTATTTTAACATTTCCCCACATCTGTTGTATCGTTCTTTTATCTATGCATATCTACCTATCTTTCTGTTTTCAGCATTTGAGAGTAGGTTGTCTACATCATGCTCCTTGAACACATGCTTTCTCCATGTATAATACTTCCATATGCATTTCCTAAGAACCAGGTTACTTACTTGCGTAACCACCTAAGTGCCGTTATCAAATTCAAGAACTTAAACATTGATATAAAGCTTACAATCTTCTTATTCCAATTGTGTCATGTCCCAGTAAAATCCTGTTGGGCCTTTTATCCTCCATTATTAGATCCAGTCCAGGGTCATGTATTGCATTCAATTGTCATTGTCTCCTAGTTGCTTTTTTTTTTTCTTTTTTAATTGTGGAAGTGCATACACCATAAACTTGGCCATCTCAGCCACTCCCAAGCATGCCATTCAGTGGGATTAATCACACTCACAAAGAACGTGTGGGACAAGGGCGCATATGCATGAGCAGAGTAATGCATACAAGAGGCCATCCTGCTGCTCCTTGCCACCTCGTGTGCCTACTGCCTTCACGAGATGGCCAAGCACGGACTTCTGGTAGACCTGTGACCTGTGGCGCTCAGCGAGACTCCAAGCAAAAATAAGGTAAGCGTGTGTTTGTCTATGGTTCAGTAAGCAGGGCTGTTGAGTGCCACTAGAGGCCACACTTTCCTTTAGTACCAGAATTAGCTTTGAACTCAGAAAGAAGCCAATGCTGTTCTAAGGACCACCGACACGCCAGGAAGCCCATCATATCCTTTTTCCCGTGTTACTTTCCAGTGTTAGCCGACCACTTAGGTTGAGAATGAGGACAGAGAAGGAAAGAGGAAGGACAATCTTTAGGTTCTTTTCTTTTCAGTCTTTCCTTACATATCAAAGTTAGAGTGTGTTAGCAGAATGTGTGCATATCAAGACACAAAATAAAAATAGTTGAGTTCATTCTGTGCAGCGTTTCTACCGTTTTGGTAAGAACAAAACACATATGCATTTTCGAGATTCAAAAATACAAGTTGCAAAATTTTGTTGATTCTCCGTACACATTAAGTGCTGTTATATTTGCATTTAAAACCACCATACACAATACAAAGATTTATGATAAAAATGATGCTTATAATTTAAAACGTTATATTTTCTTTATGTAGAACAAGAATTAAATAGCAAAAACACCATGACAAGAGGAGTGGAAGACCACTGAAGAAATGAAAAGCTTTACATTTTAGAACATTTAATAGCACTTGCCCCCAAATTTTTGCACAAGGTATCCCATGTTTTCATTTTTGCACTGAACCCAGAATAATGTAGGTGGCCCTGGGTACAGCTATTACAGCAACTTTCTTTCAGTCTACCTCTGAAATGCTTTAAAGTTAGGAAGTGAGAGTCCTCCAACTTTGTTCTTCTTTTTAAGACATTTTTTACTATTCGGGGTCCCTTACGCATCCAGATTAATTTGATTATTGGCTTTCTGATTTCTGCAAAAAAGTCCGTTGGGATTTTTATTGGGATTGAGTTGAACCTGTAAATCAGTTTTGGTAGAGTTGACATCTTAACAACATTTAGTCTTCCAATCCATGGACACAGAATGTCCTTCTGTTTATTTAGGTCTTCGGTTGCTTTTAGTAATGTTTTGTAGTTTTCTGAATACAGGTCCTTTATGTCCTTGGCTAAGTTTATTCCTAAATATTTGATTGTTTTAATCACTATTATAAATGGGATTTTTTTCTGATTTCCTCCTGAGATTGCACATCAGTAGTGTATAGAAACGCTATTGATTTTTGTGTATTAACCTTGTATCCTTCCACTTTGCTGAAATCATTTATTAATTCTAGTAGCTTTGTTGTGGATTTTTCAGAATTTTCTTGATAAATAGTGATATTCACTGATGAATAGTGAAATAGTGATAATTTCATTACTCATCAATGAATAGTGAAAATTTTACTTCTTCCTTTCCTATTTGGGTACTTTTTATTTCTTTGTCTAGCCTAATTGCTCTAGCTAGAACTTCTAGCAGAATATTGAATAAAAATGTAGATGGTGGACATCCTTGTCTTGTTCCTGATCTCAGAGGGAAAGTTTTCAGTCTTTCACCATTGAGCACAATGTAGGTTTTTCATATGTGTACTTTACCATATTGAGAAAGCTTCCTTTCTTTTGGAGTGTTTTTATCAAGAAAGGGTGCTGTATTTTATTTATTTATTTTTTTTCTTTTACCGGGAGGTCCTGGGGATTGAACCCAGGTCCCTCCATATGGGAGACAGACGCCCAACCATTTCAGCCACATCCACCCCCTGCTGTATTTTTAAAATGCGTTTTTTACATCAATCAAGAGGCTCAAGTGATTTTTTTCTTCTTAAATTTATCAATGTGGTTTATTAGACTAATTGATTTTCTTGTACTGAACTACCTTTGCATACCTGGGATAAAACCCACTTGATCGTGGTGTATAATTTTTTAATGTGCTTTTGGATTTTGATTGCAAGTATTTTGTTGAGGATTTTTGCATCTATATTCATTAGAGATATTGGTCTGTAATTTTATTTTTTTGTAGTATCTTTATCTGGTTTTGGTATTAAGGTGATGTCGGCGTCATAGAATGAGTTTGGTAGCATTCTTTCCTGTTCAATTTTTTGGAAGAGCTTGAACAAGATAGGTATTAGTTCATCTTTGAATGATTGGTAGAAGTCACCTGTGAAGCCATCTGGTCCCGGGCCTTTCTTCTTTGGGAGGTTTTTGATGACGGTTTCAATCTCTTCACTTGTGATTGGTGTGTTGAGGTCTTCTATTTCTCCTAAAGTCAGTGTAGGTGATTCATGGGTTTCCAGGAATTTGTCCAGCTCGTCTATATTTTCTAGTTTTTTGGCATACAGTTGTTTATAGTATTCTCTTATGATCTCTCTTATTTCTACAAGGTCAGTGGTAATATCCGCCTCTCATTTCTGATTTTATTTATGTCTTCTCTCTTTTTTTTTTTTCTTTGTCAATCTAGCTAAGGGTTTGTTGATTTTGTTGATCTTCTCAAAGAACCAGCTTTTGGTTTTGTTGATTCTTTCTATTGTTTTTTTTTTTTGTTCTCAATTCCATTGATATCTGCTCTGATCTTTACTAATTCTTTCCTTCGGCTTGGTTTGGGATTATTTTGCTGTTCTTTTTCTGGTTCATCCAGGTGTGCAGCTACAACATCAATTTTAGCTCTTTCTTCTTTTTTTAATGTAAGCATTGAGGGGTATACATTTCCCTCTCAGCACTGCCTTTGTGGTGCCCCATAGGTTTTGCTTTGTTGTGTTCTCATTTTCATTCGTCTCAAGATATTTTGCTGAATTCTCTTGCAATTTCATCTTTGATCCACTGGTTGTTTAAGAGTGTGTTGTTTGATCTCAATATGAATTTTCCCTTTTTCTGTCCATTATTGATTTCCAGCTTCATTCTATTATGATCATAGAAAGTGTTTTGTATAATTTCAAACTTTTAAAATTTATTGAGACTTGTCTTATGACCCATCATATGGTCTTTCTTGGAGAAGATCCATGAGCACTTGAAAAGAATGTATATCCTGATGTTTAAGGGTACAATACTCTATAGATGTTTGTTAGGTCTAGTCCATTTATCATATTATTCTGGTTCTCTGTTTATTTATCATCTGTCCAGATGTTCTGTCCAATACTGAGAGTGGTGTATTCAAGTCTCCAACTATTATTGTACAGGCATCTATTTCTCCCTTCAGCTTTGCCAGTGTGTGCCTCATGTATCTTGGGGCACTGAGGTTAGGTGCATACATACTTAGAAGTTATCTCTTCTTGTTGAATTGCCCCTTTTATTAATATATAATGACCTTCTTTATCTCTTAAAACAGGTTTGCTCTTAAAATCTATTTTGTCTGATATTAGTATTTCTACTCCAGCTCTTTTTTGGTTACTATTTGCATGGAATATCTTTTTCAACCTTTCACTTTTAACCTGGTTGTGTCCTTTCATCTGAGGTAAGTCTCTTGTAGATAATATGTAGATGGGTTATACTTTTTAATCCATTCTATCAGTCTGTGTCTTTTGATTGGGGAGTTCAAGCCATTAGCATTCAATGTTATAACTGTAAAGGTATTACTTACTTCATCCCTTTTGACCTTTGGCTTTCAGTTGTCATATCATACTATAGTCTATTTTTTTTTTACCCTTTCTTTTTTTTTTTTTTTTTTTTTTTTACCGGGAGGTCCCGGGTATCGAACCTGGCTCCCTCCATACGGGAGACGGATGCCCAACCATTTGAGCCACATCCATCCCCCTTTCTAATATGCTTCATTTCTACCCTCTTCTCTAAGTCTCTCACTCTTGTTTTTCCTTTCAGACTGCAGCATTCCCTTTAATATCTCTTGTAATTCTGGTCTTTTGGTAACATATTCTATCAGTTTTTGTTTGTCTGTGAAGATTTTGAACTCCTCTTCATTTTTGAAGGACAGATTTGCTGGGTACAGAATTCTTGGCTGGCAGTTTTCCTCTTTTAATACCTTAAATACACCATATCATTTTCTTCTCTCCTCTGTGGTTTTTGATGAGAGGTCAGCACTTAATCTTATTGTGTTTACCTTGTATGTGATGCTTTGCTTTTCTCTTGCTGCTTTCACAATCTCCTCTTTATCTCTGATATTTGTCATTCTGAATAGTAGGTGTCTCAGCGTAGGTCCATTCATGTTTATTCTGTTTGGGGTGCGTTGTCCTTCTTGGACATTGATATTTATGTCTTTCATAAGGGTAGGGAAGTTTTCAGTCATTTCCTCAAATATTCTTTCTTCCCCTTTTCCATTCTTTTTCTCCTTCTGGAATGCCAATAATGCATATGTTTTTGCGTTTCACATTGTCATTCAATTCCCTGAGACCCCGTTCCGTTTTTTCCATTCTCTTCTCTTTCTGTTCTCCTTCTTTTCCAGTTCAGATGTTCTGTCTTCAAAATCACTAATCCTGTCTTCAGGCAGTTCAAATCAGCTCGCATGTACCTGTAATGTATTTTTAATCTCATCTATCATGTCTTCCATTCCCCTAAGGCCTGTTACTTTTCTTTGCTGACTTTCAAATTGTTCTTTATGCTTACCCAGTGTCTTCTTAATATCCTTTATCTCTTTAGTCATATTTTCTTTAAATTCTTTAAATTGACTTAGGAGAGTTGTGTGATTATCATTGATTAATTGTCTTAAATCTTGAATCTCTTCAGGATATTTGGTTTGATCCTTTGCCTGGGCCATCTCTTCCTGTTTCCTAGTATGGCTTGTAATTTTTTGCTTATGTCTAGGCATCTGATAATGTTGGTGAATTTACTCTAATGGACAATTTCTCTCTCTTGCCTATTGTTATTATTTTTTCACAGCTCTTTGATATTTGGTTTAACTTATCCTAAGTCGTTAAAATTTCCCAGATTAAGTTACCAAATATCATGCCAGGGACTCACTAATAGGGTACAGACTTTCTCCCAGGGGTGGGGTAAAGAGAGCTCTAAAAGCAGTTTCTGTCCATGTAATTTCCAGACTGGCCAGAAGATGGCGCACGTCAGACCTCCTTTCCAGGGAGGTGTTTCAGTCTGGGCTTTCCTGTGTTCCTGTGCTGACTCTCCTGAGCAGAGATCTCAAGTGGGCTCTGCTGGCCAAATTCACTGAAGAAAAGACCCCTGACTCCCTCTCCCTTTTCCCTTGAAACAGCTAATAGGGAGGAAGATGTCGGTTCCCTTCTCAGTGGACTGCAGTGAAGCAGGAGTTTTACCTCAGCTTAATATCTTGGGGGTGGGGAAGGGAGCCCTTCCAGGCTGCCACAGGGCTTGGTAACTCATGTTTTGTTTTGTTTTGTTGGCTTCTTTGTCTCTTTCTTCCTCACCCTCCTCAGACTTATGTAGCACTATCTTGGTCTGCTGACTCCCAAAGCAGGTCCCTCAGACAGCTTTTGGCTCTTTCTCTGTGGCTTTTGTGAGAGCACTGAGCTCTGCCTGTTAGTCCAACGCCACCTTCCCACAATTCCTGATGTTAGTATTTTTGAAGGATGCAGGTGAGTTATTTTGTAGAATATCCCACAATTTGGCCATGTTTGATGTTTTCTTGTGGTCAACTCCAGGTTAAGCAGCTTGGGGCAGGAATATCACAGAAGCAGCATCAGGAGGCACATGTATTGGTTTGGCCCACTCTTGGTGACGTTAAATTTGGGGAAGGTGACATGAAGGTGGTGACAATTAGTATTCTTAATAGTTATGTTATGATTTTTCCCTCTGAGCTTATTTAGGTAATCTGCGGGGAGATACTTTGAGATCATGTAAATAACCTGTTTCCCATCAAATTTTCACTCAAAGTTAAGCATCCATTGCTGATTCTTGTCTGAATCAATTATTTCAATGATGGTTGCAGATCAGTGGTAATTTTGTAACTCTATAATTTCTTTTACCTTTTTAATTTCATTCTACTGCGGGAAGAGATTTCCCTTCATCATATTTACTTATTTATCCGCATTTATTCATGAGTATGGGCTCATAGGTTATTGTTTTATTCAATGAGCTATAATCCAATGTGGGGATTCTGCCAGTTGCTGAGTGTGTCTATTCCAATTATGCCTTTAGGAATTGGGGAAATAACCACAGCTGAAAGGGTCTGCTTACCCACTGGACCCACTGTGAGATGGACCTGAACTCAAACTCCATCAATCCCCTGACCTCTGTAAGCCTATACTCTGACTGGTTGACCACAGTGATGTTTTGTGTCTCCTTTAATTAATGTCATTTCTGAGCCTTTGCCTAATAATCCCTGAAATGTCTGATCATTTCCTTTTCCTCAATACACAGTTACCTGGTAAAAGGTTGTAGTCTTTTTGGGGAAGGCTGGGAGGAAGATTAACAGTATAAATTTTGGAGGTATAACAGGATCCTTCCCCAAGGCAACCAGGCCTTCCCCTCATTCAAGGGGCTCAAGATCTGTAAACTGTCTCAAGTCTGGGAACTGATTAAGAGGCTGTGATTCTCTTTTTCTGAAATTCACAGTAGGCTTTTGTTCACTAAACCTAGAGCTCTTCTGCTTATACAGATCAAGTTGGAATTTAATAGACTGCACATCTATTTTACTTCTAAGCACCCCTTGATCTATTAGCCAATGCCATAGCTCTATGGGGCTCAGACTCTTGACTGCTGCTTTGTGTCTGCTTTGCATTGTGGTAGCCAAGCTGACCTTGTCTTTGGCAATTATGTGCTGCTGTGGCTTCTACTGGCTTGAGATCCAATTATCCCCATAGTGTTTAAGGATCCTAGTCCTGTGACAGCATTTCCCACAGTAATATCTGACCTACAGAGAAGAGCAACCACAGAGCTCTTCAGGGAAGATGGAGTTAATCTCACAAATTTATTCCTCACAGTCCTGGTGACTTCGGGACATTCCTGGTTGGGTGGACAGGTCTTAGATGGTAAATCCATTCTTTTTTTTTTTTTTTTTTTTTTTTTTTTTAACCGGGAGGTCCCAGGGATCGAACCCGGGTCCCTCCATATGGGAGACGGACGCCCAACCAGTTGAGCCACATCCGACCCCCGGTAAATCCATTCTAACACTCCAATCCTGCTAAGCTTTGGATCTCTTCATCTACAGTATACCAGGGCAATTCTGGCATCTCGACCCCTTGAGCTACAACATTGAATCCCTATCAATAAATTCAATAAATTCAGCCTGATCCAACTTTATATTCCTTCCACGTTTATCCCACAACCTTAATATACATTCCCACACATATTCGCTAATTTTTGTATATATAAATGGAAAACTCATGCAGTTCCTTTGGAGTATAGCATACTTCCTCATGGGTTACACTTTGTCCTTTACCTTTGGGGGCTTGTTGTGACTTTAGCTATAGAAAAGAGGGGAAGTGGGGATGGGTAAGGAGAAGCATTAGAGGTGTCTTGCAAGCCAATTACCCCATGGGATTCCACTGCATTTTTAACCAGGGAGACAGGATGAATCTCTTCATGTGGTGGTTGAATGTCAGACTCCTTGGGGCAGGCTGGAGGTTGGGTTGATCTTCTCAGGGCAGGAGGAGGTGGGACTCCTTGGAGCAGGATGAAGGTTAGGTGGTGCAGGCTTGATGTTGGGTGGTTTTCTCTTTAAGGCGGAGAGGAGTTTGGGTGGCTATCTTCCCAGGACAGATCATTACAGGTTTATCTGGCAAAGTTGCAGCAGAATTTAGGTTTTTAATGTCCCCACCTCCATCATCATCAACCCGTATGTCTCCACCCCAATCCTCAGGAGTCTACTCCTTTCCAATAAATGTACTCACTTTAACAGCAGACACACTGCAAGTTTGAGATTTTGGTTTCTTTTGTAACTCTACTACTTGCAAAATGAGACTTTTAGTCTGGGTTTCGGAGATCTCAACTGTGTGACTGCATGAAACAAGATTTTCTTTCAGGGCACACATAGAAACTTTCCCATCATTCATGCAATGCTTAAGTTTCAAATTTGAAGCCTTCCTCTTATTCTTTTCTTTTGTGACTGTATCCAGTATATTTAGGAACAGCCAGCCAACTTCATTGTAACTTTTAACTCCACAAAACTCTGTTAAGGTGTTAAAAACACTCTCACCCAGAGCTCTGCCTTTTATAAGCATAGAAGTAGTCATATCCAGTGGTGATATTTTGCAAATCTCTATTGCCAACTCACAACATAAACTGTCAGTGGCCTCTCGATTATTGGAAACAGAGTCATTAGTGCCTTTGAATCTCATCAGAGTAGAGAACTAATTGAAAAAAATCACAGAACCAATTCAGAAATCCCATTTTAAAGATTCTGTTTCTCAAGAACCACTCCCAGTACCAAGTCGTATTAGTCAGAGTTCTCTAGGGAAACAGAACTGAAAGGAGATCTCTGTAAATGGTATGAGATTTTATAAACTTATATCACATGACTGTGAGGATGCACAAATCCAAATTCTATAGGGCATGCTGCAAGCCAGGAACTCTAGTGAAGGTCCTCGGTGAGTTCCCCAGAAGATGCTATCTGTATGAAGGAGAGCAAAGGAAATCTATCTCAGCTGGTTGGAAAAATCCTGTGAAAGCTGCAGCAGCAGCTGCTGGAGACCATCCCCACACCTTCAGAGCAAACAGTGTTGTGTCTTCTATTCCCTGGCAGATGGCTATGGACTGAGAGGGTTATAGGAGCCCTCTTCTCCAAGAAAGGGGAGTGGGAGGGTCACAGCCTATAGGAAATTCAGATTTTGGTCAGTGAAATTGATTTGCTGCTTTGGAGGGGTCACACACTCCCTGGCTGGAAGGGAAAAGGAGCAGAGAGAATATTTGAGAAATTAGTGGCTGAAAGTTTTCCAACTCTCACGAAAGACAAGAATATATATGTCCCAGAAGCACAGTGTACTCCAATTAGAATAAATTCAAATAGACCTACGCCAAGACACATAACATTAAGAATGCCAAATGCCAAAGATAAGGAGAAAATACCGAAAGCAGCAAGGGAGAAGTATAACATCGCATGCAACGGAGGCCCAGTAAGACTTAGTGTGCATTTCTCTTCGGAAATCATGGGAGTGATAAGGGAGTGGTATGATATAATTAAGGTATTGAAAGAGAAAACCTGCCAGCCAAGAATTCTTTATTCAGCAAAACTATCCTTCAACTATTACAGTGAGTTTAAAATATTCACAGAGAAACAAACTAAGGAATGCATAAACAAAAATCCAGCTCTGCAGGAAACACAAAAGGGAGCTCTGCAGCCAGAGAAGACAAGACAAGACAGAGAGAGAGGCTTGGAGAAGAGTGTAGAAGTGAAGACTATCAGAAAGGTTAATCAAAAGGGTAAAAAGACAGACTAAAATAGGATATGAAATATGAAAGCCAAAGGATAAAATTGAAGTAATGCCTTTACAGTAATATCATTGAATGTTAATGTTCATAGCTTAAACTTTCCAATCAAAAGACATAGGCTAGGGGGGGCAGATGTGGCTCAAATGGTTGGGTATCTGTCTCCCATATGGAGGGACCTGGGTTTGATCTCCAGGACCTCCCAGTAAAAAAAAAAAAAAGACATAGGCTGACAGAATGGATAAGGAAACATGAACCATCCATATACTGTCTGCTGGAGACTCGCTTTAGACCAAGGATGCAAGTAGACTGAAAGTGAAAGATTGGAAAAAGATATTTCATACAAACAATTACCAAAAGAGAGCAGGGGTAGTTATACTGGTGTCAGACAAAACAGAGTTTAAATGCAAAACAGTGATAAGAGATGCAGAAGGCCATAATATATTAATAAAAGGCACTATCCACCAGGAAGGAGTAACAATTATAAATATCTATGCACCTAACTAAGGTGCCTCAAAATACATGAGGCAAACCCCTGCAAAACTGAAAGGAGCAATAGATGTCTTTACAATAGTTGTTAGTGGCTTCGATATGCCACTCACATCAATAGATAGAACGACTAGACAGAAGCTCAACAAGGAAACAGAAACGGAGCAATATGATAAACGAGCTGGATGTGACAGACAGAGAATTGCACTCCAGATCAGCAGGTTATAGATTCTTCTCAAGTGCTCATGATCTTTCTCCAGGATAGACCACATTCTGGGCCACAAAGCAACTCTCAATAAATTTAAGAAGACTGAAGTTATGCAAAACACCTTCTCTGATCATAATTGAGTGAAGCTGGGAATCAATAATAGTTGGGAAAGGGGAAATTTTGCAAATATGTGGAGGCTAATCAACTCACTCCTAACCAGTCTGTGGGTCAAAGAAGAAATTGCAAGAGAAATTAATAAATATCTAAAGATGAATGAAAATGAGGACACAACTTAAAACTTATGGGACACCAAAGGCAGGGACATTTATAGCCCTAAATGCCTATATTAAAAAAGAGGAAAGAGTTAATATCAAAGACCTAATAGAACCCCTGGAGAAACTAGAAAACAAACAGCAAACCAATCCCAAAGCAAGAATAAAGTAAAATAAAAAAGAAATACCAAATATTACAGTAGAAAATGAAAATGAGAACAAAATAACAGAGAAACTCAATAAAACCAAAAGCTGATCTTTTGAGAAGATCAATATATCGACAAACTTTTAGCTAGACTAATAAAGAAAAAAAAAAAGAGAAGATACAAATAAATAAAATCAGAAATGAGAGGGGGTACATTGTGACTGACTCAGAAACAACACAGAAACAACACAGATCGTAAGAAGAGTCTATGAAAAACTGTATGCCAACAAATTAGACAACATAGATGAATGGACAAGTTCCAAGAAATTCACAAATAACCTACACCGACTCTACAAGAATTACAGGAACTCAACAAACCAATCCAAGTAAAGAGATTGAATCAGTCTTCAAAAATCTTCCAACAAAGAAAAGTTCAGGATTATATGCCTGTAGCACGACTGCAAACCATGTCTCCGGTTGTGTAATTATCTCATTTCTAGTTTTCTTGTTTCTTAATAAACTCTTTACTCCCGTGCCTACCCTATGGCATGTCCTTAAATCTTTACCTGACACAGCCAAGAACCTAGAAACCCAGAAACCCAGAGCATTCCACTGACGTATTTGTCGAGCTGAGCCAGAAGACTAAGAGGCAAGTAATGCTCCCTGACCCCCGCTGAGGACTGGTGAGTTTTTAATTAAAGCCTGCCTGTGCCCTATGTTATTTTATTAGTGAGGCCCACGAGACACTGACCCTGGGCCACGCCCAGAGCTTTGCTCCTTTCTCTGCCCCCTGGAGGCCCTGGAGTTCCCTGCCTCCAGGGTCCCTGAGGCTGTTTGCCTCTAAGCCGCAGATCAGTCTTTGGCTTTTTAATGTGCCTCTTCATGTCCAGTTTAACTGCAAACTCGGTCCCTGGCAGTGCCGCTACCACGGCCACTCTCTAAGACCTCCTCAAGAGCAGGCCAAAAGAAAGGTTTCACGACAGCCCCTATCCTAGGGAAAAATTTTTCCACTTGGCACCTTCGGTCCAGAACCTAGGCCCAGACGTTTCCCAGGTCCTAGTTCTCCCCAGGGATGCCCAGGGCATGGGCTCTGTGGTTTTCGGGATGCCAAGAACCAGAAAAGCAACTCCAAACGACCCCCAAGACAAGCAGCTTGGAGCTTCAGTTTGGAGGCTAAAAGTTCTGTCGGGCCAGGATCTGGGACACCTGATTGGCTAACAGGCTTTTTCCCCATTTCTCCCGAGAACAATGGGCACAGCTTCTCACATTCCAGCAGACTCCCCATTGGGGTGTCTTCTCAGGAATCGGGTCAACCTTCCTACTGATGGTCTAATACAGAAGAGGCTCATCTTTTCCTGGCATACCAAATGGCTGCATACAGCCAAGCTCAGCCTCTGTAGGGGACCCTGGATTCCAGTTAAAACTGTGTAAGAGGGAAGGAGGGGTCAGGCAGATCGGAGGGCCGGGGACCATGCAGTCAAAGGGATGAGGAAGACAAATACTAAACCAGTCAATTATAAGCTCAGGGAAACTACTTGGAAGCAGGATGAAAACCTAGCCTTATTTCAAGGGAAGCTGGTAGAGGCAATAAAAATACCCACTTGTAGTTCCTCCCTCTAGGGAAGCACAGATCCTCCTAGGAACTCACTTTATGAGCCAGTCTGCTCGGATATCCATAGGAAGCTGCAAAACTTTCCCTGGGCCCCCAAACCTCCATTAAATCCCTTTTAGAATCCGCCTTTGCAGTCTTCAACAATCAAGACTGACTGCCGAGGAGCAGCAGATGAGGAGGGGGCAGGCATAGGACCCAGAAGCAGGCTCACATTTTGGCCGTTTCCATCAAAGACACCGTCACCTCAGGACCACCCAAATCCAGGCTCCACGTCAGCAGGAACCTGGCCCAGAGCTGCCTCATGACCCAGATCACTGGGGTTTGCCCCGGGAGGACAGAAGGTACCTGAAGCCACACGTGGACCATCAACCAGGAGGAGCCTTGGGTGACCTTTGACATGTCAGGTAAGATAGTTAATTTCTTAATTGACACGGGAACCACTTTATTCAGACCTAACCTGCCACTCCAGATTTCTCTAGCCTTGATTGAGCCCAATAAGAGAGAGGAGTGAATGGGGAATCAAGATCTAAGCCAATTACTAAGCCTCTCCCCTCTAGAAGACGGGACCTCCTCATATACCATCAAATAAGATAAAAAAGTTCCTGGAAAATGGCTTCCATCAGGTCTTTCCCTATGCTAAGTGTGTAAAATTCTCTCTTGTGTTCTGCTCTGTGCTTTTCTCTACCTTTGTCAGTCTGCTTGCGCCTAGGAAATTAGATTTGGGGTTCGCCTGTTGCAAATTGGATAGCAGTGAAGGGTAACCTAAAAATGAGTCTTTAAATGTCAATACTACCTTACAATTGGATTTGATGTATAAAAGAAATCACATGGAATTAGTTCAACTGCTGGAAAAGTTGGAAAAATTAGCAACATCACTGCTACTAATAAAATGTTTTAGTTGCTAAGTTAATAAATGAAAGTGCCCAATTTGTTTTTAAAGTAGAAACTGTAACTAAGAGTTAAAATCATATATGGATGCCTTTATTATAAAACAGCACAACGATAATATCTGAAGTTGCTATAATTGGGTGGATTTAGCTTAGACCTATTAATGTGATGGTAATCTTAGACTAATTTACCTTTGTTTATGGTTACTTTATGTCTAGCCTCCCCCTTGCATGTGTTTGCTATAGTAATGGTAATTATAAAATGAACTTACCTTTGATTATGGCTATTTTAAGACTAGCTTCTCCCCTAGACTTACTATTGTAATGTTAATTCTAAACTGTTCGCCTTTGCTTATGGTAATTTCAGGACTGGCTTCACCTTTGGGTGTACTTGCTCACCATTGTGATGGTAACTACTCGATTCTCCCCTGTCTGTAGCCATGGAAACTTCTGCCCCCTAGGGCTCAGGGGAAGGCAAATTAGAGACACTCCTGTCTCCTGTCCTTGCACTGGTGTTAATGGCCCTGCTTTCTCTCCTGATTATCCAGGTGTGGACTCCCATTTACCTACTCAAGGCAAGAGCCCAGAGGGACCCCACAACCTTTGAGGAGATTACTACCTGGTGGAATTCTTGATGGTCAGGGTTGAACACACTCTTCCAGTCCAGTGGCTGCCAGAGTCCTGTTATCTCTGAGGACTGGAGAGTGGGGGGCCTCCCACCTTGAGTGTTGAGGTTCCTAAAAGCAGCGTATCATGAGTAGAAACAATTTTCCAGAGACTTCAGTGACTTCAGTTAAGTATACACTAGAATTAGTGTTGCTCGTCCAAGGTCTGTCAAAGTCAAAATGGGAAACAAGCAAAGCTTTAAAGTAAAGGAAATTGTTGTAGTTTGTATTTTAGAGCATTGGGAACAATTTGGTTATAAGTGAATAACTAAAGAACAAAATTTCCTATACAAAACTGTATGGTCACAATGCAAATTAGAGTAATCAGAAATAGCCTTCAAAGAGATCTTTTGAATGTTATTTTATAGTTAAACTTATTTTGTAACAGGATAAAAATTATAAGTAACTTTAGTGAGTTGTGTTTTTGTGTCTAAGTCTCTCCTTATGTCTATTTGTTCAGCATATATTTTCATATATCAGGATGGTAATATCAAATTGACAAATGAAAATTCTTAAAAGAGTTCTATTCCAATTGTTAAAAATTAAATAAGTACTTAGTGGGCTGGGAAATTAAGAATCAAAGTTTATCCTGTAATTCCCCAACTGAAGCATTTTAACAGCCTTAAAGTGCTAGTAATTCATAATCCAATTGTCAAATTTCAGTAAGTAAAGGAAAAGTTCTTGAAAGCTATGGCAAGATCTTTTCTAAATTTTGATTAAAACAAATTAAACAATTATAATTATTCCAGAACATGGCAGTCAGTATAGTTTTAAGATTATTTATAATTTTAGAATTTTATTAAAGAAAAAAGAGGTTTAAGTGTCCTATGAAAGAAGAAGAAAAAACATTTCTTGCATAAACTATAATGGTTTCAATTTTATTTAGCTTGGGTGTAATCTCCCCAGTTTATAGTATACCAATAAAATAAGTTAGCATTATTGGGAAATGGATGTGGCTCAAAAGGTTCGGCGTCCATCTACCATATGGAGAGACCGGGGTTCGATCCCCGGTACCTCCCGGTAAAAAAAAAAAAAAAAAAAAATAAGTTAGGGGAAGCGGCTGTGGCTCAATCAGTAGGGCTCCCGTTTACCATATGGGAGGCCCTGGGTTCGGTTCCCAGGGCCTCCTGGTGAAGGCAAGCCCGCCCGCACGGCGTGGTTAGCTGACCCAGCGAGCACAAGCAGCAAGGGGGGGATAAATGAATAAATAAATAAAAATCTTAAAAAATAATAATAATAATAATAAGTTAGCATTATGTGTGTTAAATCTTTAAGATGAAAATTGAAAGTTTATGTTTCATGAAAGGTAGATCTGTCCTAATGTGAAATCACTAGTTTTCATGGAGTGGAATGGGGAATGTAAGACAAGACTTAAATGGATAAAGGTAAATTTCATTGGTTGCTAACTGTAATTTTTTTTAAAGATTTATTTTTATTTATTTCTCCCTCCATTGTTTGCACTCATTATCTACTCATCTTCTTTTATTTATTTATTTATTGGAGGCACTGGGAACCAAACCTGGGGCCTCCCATATGGGAGGGAGGCACCTAATCACTTGAGCCACTTCTGTTCCTGCTAAATGTAATTTAATAAGCTTATTTAAATGTAAAGTAACTAGTCTATGTAGTTATGGTTAATTATAAGAAGTTTGTAAAAGCATCTTCTAAACTGAAGCATTTAAATGGCTAATTCCAGGAAGCCATTATTAATTAGGAACCCAACCTGACTGATGATAACAAAAAGTAACTTCGTAACAGGATAACCTGTCAGAGGCCACCTCAATCTGCAAGTAAAGGTGGTGGTAAGGGAAAATAATTTTGATTTCATTGGGAATCTTAGGTTTTCAAAAATAATGGAGAAAGCAGTTTTTCATGTACAGCTAAAATAAAATACCTCTTAATTAACATAATCATGGTAAAGGTGTAAAAGTAAAAAGTAAAGTACTAAAATCATTAAGTTCATTTGATTTTTATACTTTGCATTGGAAGTGTTTAGAAAGTGTATAAAAATTAAAAGAGAATTCAGTATTGTCAAATTCTCTTGTGCATTCAAACCAGGCCTCAGCACCCTGCGTGGTTCCTCTCCATTTGAGTTGTTGGCTAGGTCAGTTACTATGACCCCTAAAACAATAAAAGTATCTACCACATCTGGACATGCTCCTGAAGTGGATAGAGAGTATGTTGCTGTTTCAGACTCTTGCGGCAGCCGGTGAAGGCTTGATATGGCCACATTTACAGAGGACATTGCCACCAGACTGGCTCTGCTTCATAGTGCTGAAGGGTACTATGCACCTGGCTAGTGAAACACTGGAGCCTCTCTCTAGGACCAACAGTGCTGCAGCATGCTGGCTGTGTGAAGGACATACCAAGTGGAGCAATAAATACCAGAGTAATATGAGTAGAATTTAAACAAGCACAATTGGCATTATGGCCTTCCCTCATGGAGAGACAACATGTATTGTATTGCAAACCTGGAGTTTAGATCTATTAACTGTAGTTCAAAGAGGAACTTGTGCATTAATTAGTATTAAGTGCTGTACCTATATACCTGATGAATGTAATAACAGCTCTTCTATTCCAGATCATATGCAGAGAGATGTTGAACATGTTAAAAGTCCTGGTAAATTTAATTCATTTTCTAAGTAGTTAATGAACATGCTTATAAGATAAAGGAATGACTCTCTTAAGTACTGTCTTTATTTTGCTTGCCATATGCTTGTCTTGTTTTTGCCAATACTATCTTTGTGATTTATGCCTAGGGCAGTACCTCTCCTCATACCTCTCCTACCTGTCCTAGGCATAACCACTGCTGAGGGAACTGGGGTTGGCAGTTCATACCAAACCCAGCAGGTCTACCACAGCCTTCCTAGAGTTAACCAACAGCATAAAAGAACTCAAGGAATAGTGCTGTTTCCCATCAACTTTGGGAAGATGAAGCCTCTGAAGGCACCTGATCTTTCTCACTCTCGTGGTCCAAATTAATGCCTTCTAGAACAAGATACCAGTCATGTGCGATTTCATCCAGCTCCAACCACAGTGCTGGACCCATCTTCTCTCAACCTTGATAGAATAGCTAGAGGGTTTTACACTCTGTCAGGCAGGGGTTATTCCCCCTAACCAGCTCCCCCTAAGCTACTACTCCCCCTAAACAGCTAAAGAAGAATGACCATCGCCCTTCAGACCCCCCTTAAGAATAAGGGTGTAAACTCTCTGAGGAGGGCGTTGAGGCAGGTTAGTATAGAGAAAGAGGGAAGGCGGCTGGGACCTGGCAGACAACATGGCCAGCAGACCACATGGCAGTGAGACCTTGACCAGAAACCCCCTGCTACTAAGGACAAAGCCAGAAAGAGACTGTTGAGACCCTGGCCACGAGATTCCATTTGGAATTCTTTCTGGGATCAAGGGGGAGTTCCACATAACTTGAATAGGGCCTCCCATTGTTCCCCTGATAGCTAACAGGTGGGGAATGTAAGACAACCCATCAGAACAGCAAACAGCTGGGGCCCCTCCCCAACATTAGGAGGGGGGAGGAGGAAAGGTTTTAAAAGGGCCTAATCTGGGCCCCACGTGTGCACCTCATCCTGTAGAACACCAGAATCATGTCTTGGGTTATGTACTTATCTCATTTCTAGTTTTCTTGTTTCTTAATAAACTCTTTACTCCCTTGCCTACCCTATGGCGTGTCTTTAAATTCCTTTATGCGACATAGCCAAGAACCTAAAATCCAGAGCATTTCGCTGATATATATATCTGTTTATTCCTTGTCTGCCTACTCCATCCCTGATATGTCACCTTCCTGTGTAAGGGAGAGTGCCCCACACATTGTAAGGAATCCATAAATATTTAAGGAATGAATCTTCTCATCTGAATGGGGCCAATTACTCCTGGGGCTTAGAGAGGTGAAAACATTTGTTAAAGTTGATGCCTCAGGGTGAGGATTTGAACACAGCCCTTCCCCCCATGGAGCCCATAGCTTCAACCACTCTCCTCCCTGCCTCCAGCACTGACCCAAAGGCAACACCATAGCCTTTGATGGGGAGGACACAGTCTGCCATCAGGGGTCTCTCCTTGTCTTTGCTTTTTTCCACTTCCCTCCCACCCAGCAGACCTTAGCAGGCAGGGACTTCAAATTTTCCTGCCACTGAGCCCAGCACCTAGAGACTTGCTGATGGATTGGCCACCCACCCTAGGAGAGTCCCAAGGCTGAGTTCAAGACTTGCTGCTCCCGGTCCCTGACAGGGTAAGCTTTGGCAAGCCCCTCTCTGCACCCTGTTTCTGCTGAGCCTCCTAGAGAGGCTGTAAGGGCCAGGTAGAGATTTCGTGGTCTGCACTAGGTCTATTGCAATCACTCCTCTCTGCCACTGAGGCACAAAAGCAGCCACAGACAAAAGGTAAGTTCCTCCAATAACCTTCACTTCCTTCCAAAGAACACCATTTACATTTAAGCTAATCGGAGTGGGGTGGCTCTCACTTTTTGATCTAGGCTTTATGCTCTAGATACCTCTCCATTCTGATACAATTCTATCACCCAAAGAGAAGCAAATAGTGTGGAACCATTGCAAAAAAATCCCTTTAATTACAAGTGAGAATCAAGCTTTGCAGAGCACCACCGTGCAGGGTTCACCGGAATGAGTGTGCTTGTGTGTACGTGTGTGTGTGTGTGTTTATGTGTATTTGGGATGGGCCTGCGTGTTTGTTGGAGAAGCCCCAGCATTTACACTGCAGGAGCCAGGCCGATCCTTTTGTTTTCCCGATCATAAACGGAGAAATACAGCCTCAGGAAGACATTGCCCAGGATCCACACATCCTCATTGGTAAAGACGATGTTCTTGAAAAAGTTGCTGTAGCAGTTGTTCGAATGTGCCTGGAGAAAAGAGAAGCACTCACTTGTCATCCTGAGCCCTCACCTGCCACCTCACACCCCCCAACCAAAATCCAGACTGGGAAACTTCTCAGCAACACGCTCTCCCAGGTTTATTTCCTTCCTTTCCTATGTGCCAAGTGGCTCTCTGCAGCAGCTGCAGAAGTGGGTTGCATCCTCCCTTCCTGTTCTCAGGACCAGGGAACTGCTTGTAGCCACCACCCACCCAAAGACTGTTTTTTCTCCTCCTTTGTTCAGGCTCTTCCCTCGGCAGCGAATGCTCTCCCTCCTCCCCTGCACCCCACTCATTCTTGAAGCCTGAGCTCCAGCAGCCTCCTCCCAGCAGCCGTCCTGGGCTCAGGCTCGCCCTCCTCAGTGAGTCCAGGCTGCTCAGGTGACTCTCCTGGTGCTTCCCTGGGACTGGGGCTCCCTGAGCCTGCAGGCCTCATGCTGTCCTGCCCTGGCTGCCAACTGTTCTTCCCTGGGCCACCACGTAGCACAGCTCCCTGCACCCAATCCAAGCAGGCCTCCTCTGTGCCTCCACAAGGTGGGGGCAGCAGCCCCATTATTTTAAGATCAGAATAGTTTAAATTCCCTCCCTCTCTCAAAGCCTTCTTTTAACCCATCTTTCCTCCCATGGGGAACTGCTCTTAGGGAGCATCAAGTATGTGCTAGGTGCTGTGTGATCACTGTGCATCTACATAGAGAGGGGCTGCTATCCCATTTCACAGAGGAGGAAACTGAGGCTTAGCATGGTAAAGGTACTTATGGCCTAGAGTAGAACAACCATATAATTTATCTGTCAGTCCAGAAAAATTTAGAGATGGGAAGGGGCACTATTAAAACTTATGGTAGGGGATAAGCCGTTGAGCACCTGCTTTCCACATGGGAGGTTCTGGGTTTAGTCCCCAGTGCCTCCTGAAAACACAAAAACAAACAACTAGCAAACAAATAAAAAAAAAACAAAACAAAACAACAACTCGGGAGAGCTGATGTGGCTCAGTGGTGGAGCACGAGCTTCCCACATACGAGGTCCTGGGTTCAATCCCTGGTCCTGGTACCTCAAAATAATAAGAATAAGAATAAAACAAACAATTGGAAATTAGTTGGTTTTTTTTTTTTTTTTTTTTTTTTTACCGGGAGGTCCCGGGGATCGAACCCGGGTCCCTCCATATGGGAGACGGACGCCCAACCAGTTGAGCCACATCCGACCCTGGAAATTAGTTTTTAAAAAAGTTATGGTGGGACAGCACATGGGGACTCTTCCCAGTCAACCATACCTGTCATTCCTCAGACCCATTTCAGGGAATGCTGTAGCTACTTTCCTTATTCACGTATCAGAGATTCCTGGTTGAACTGGTTGTAAGTTGGGGGGGCGGTTGCCCTTAGGGTCCCTCTTCCCACTCTATCTACCTAGACCTGACGTGGGGTGACGGCTCAGTATTTATCTAAGGATGATGGATGTCCCAGGTCAGCCCAGCCAGGTGGGCTCAGCAGCGCCTGCAATGGCACGACTTGGCCACCAGGGGCCTCCAGCTCCCAGCTGAGGTCCAACCATTCCTGCAAGTCCTGGGATTGGAGGACCAGCCCCTTGTGCTGCCCCTCACCTGCCAGACGTAGGCACTGGCTGGCACTGGGTAGTGGACGCCATTGATGGTGAAGACGATGTCAGGCAGGCTGCTGATGGCTCCACAGTCGAGGATGTACTGTCAGAGGAGAGGGAGGGTGGGAAAAGGTTGGCCAGAGGATGCTTCTATGTGTGGAGACCCCCGAGTGACCTCTGGAAAGACCCTGTACCTCGTCTTCATTGAGCTCAGCTCCAATAGCCTTCTGGATGTTGAGGATGGAGTTATGTGGGCCATGCAGCACAGAGGACCCAGTGTCGAAGATGGCCTTGCAGCCACCCTCACAAGCCATCACTGCCCCATTCATGGAAATGCTGAGACAGGGGACAAAGCAGGCACCAACATCAGTATCCAGTCCCTCGGCCACTCCTCCCCACTACTGCCTCCAGAACAGCCCTTCTGCTCATGTCTCTCTCCCTCTGATTCCCTTTGCTCTGGTCACACTGATGTTTTGAGTGGCTTTCAGTTCTCTAAGCTACCAAGCTCCTTCCTGCCTCAGGGCCTTGGCGTGTACTGGTCTCCCTTCCTAAAACTGCCCCCACTCCATTTGGCAAATTTCTCCTCACTCTCCACATTCCAGCTAAATCGTCACTTTTCCAGGGAAGCCATCCCCTCCCAGGATAGATCAGGCTTCTCTTCATCTCTGTCATCATATCTGCACTAATGTCTAGAACATTCCCACATGGGATGAATTATTTGTGTGACTTGTTGATTCACGTGCATCTACCCCAGTTTATGGGGAGATCGCTAAAAGCAGGTTGTATCCTCTATACCTCCCTCTGGTCCCTAGCACACAGCAGATGCTCAAGGTATGCTTGTTCAATCAATGAATTAAAGAATTAATTAATGAATGTATTGGGCACAGCTGGAGACCAGTATCCAGTATCCGACTGACGTTGGGGCAACAGGCTGCTCTGGAAGATCCCCAGCTCAGTGGGCCAGGGGGGATTGGGGCTTGCTGGGAGAGGCCAAGCAGGAGGGCTGAGCTCTGCCCAGGCAATGCCTGAGCTCACCCAAGAAGAAGGAGATGGGCGACAGAAGCCTCCAAAGGGCATTTTATGCATTGTTGGATGGTATCACGCAGAACCTGATCAATTATTTCCCCGTAATTCTCAGGTGACACCCACATATCCTGTTTCCTGGTTCTGTCATAGCTCAAGGATGGGGGGACAGTGTGTGTATGGGGGGGGGTATCTTTTATAGGTTTTGTTTTCAGATCTCATACATAAAGTAGACCACACTCTACTGCTGGGGCTCTTATCTCTGGGAGATCGACTTTTCCCAATTTGCCCATGAGTTTTCCACATATCTTTTCAAATGGGCAACGGGGAGGTTTGGTCTCCCACCCACAATGCTGTTTGGGCTGGTGGAATTCCCCTGGAACCCCTTCTGTCTTGTACTTTCGGGTCTTCAGACCACACCTTCCACTCACCTCCACCCCCTCTACACTGCTGGAGCCTCTTTCCTGCAGACTTCAGCTCTCCCAGGACCGAGGGGCTCCTGCTCCCCTTCTCTTTTATTTGCTTATTTTTTATTTTTTTTAATTAAAAAAAAATATTTTTTCCCCCTTCTCTTAGCACTAGAAGCTCAGGCTGGTCAACCCTGGGCAGGGAGCCTAGAGGGCTCAGGAAGCCCTGAGCGGGGTGTGTGTGTCCATGAGTGATTGTGTTTGTCCGTGACCCTGAATGTGTGTCTGTGTCTCCTTAGATGTACAGAACATCTTTTGCGGCAGGAAGCAGAGCGAGGGGCTCACCTGTCCAGGGCCACCTCCCAGTAGACAGGCCTGCTCACGGGCACCCAGTGGAGCTGTCCGCTGTAGTAGGAGTGGTCCACCCCGCCGAGCATCAGCACGCTGCCCTTCTTCTTGCCCTCACTGGAGAGGCGGGAGGGACGGGAAGGGCTCATGGAGGGGAGGGAAGCCATGGCAGCCTCTCAAGAGCAGGCGCTGCCCCGAGGGCTCGGCCGTCCTTGCTCCCTGCACCTGCACACACGCTCACGGCCTGTGCAGAGGCACCAGGACAGCCCCACTTTAGGGATGGGGAAGGGAGGGAACGGGAGGGAGAGCGGAGGAGGGGAGGAGAGTCTGGCTTCAGAGCCAGGGAGAGCAGAAATGCAGGGCCACAGAACCTGGATTTGAACTCAGGCCTCCCCCAGAGCCCCCAGCCTCAACCACTCTCCTTCCCGGCCTCCTACACAGACCCATGGGCTCTACTACAGCCTTTGGTGGGGAGGTCACAGTCTGCCCTTAGGGGTCTTCCCTTGTAATTGCTTCTCCCCAATCCCCTCCTCACACCATAACCTTAGCAGGGACTTCAGCTTTTCTTGCCACCGAGCCCAGCACCTGCAGACTTGCTGATGGATTGACCACCCACCATGGGGAGAGGCCCTAGGGCTGAGTTCAAGGCCTGCCTTTCCCAGTCCCTGATGGGGCAAGCTTACACAAGCCCTTCTCTGTGCCTTTTTTCTGTGGGGCCTCCTACAGAACTCAGCAAATGTTTGCTGCAAAAGGCCAGGACGACACCTTTTCAGGCTTTGAGCCTGCATTGGCTCCATGGCAAATACCCCACTCCGCCACCAAGGCACAGAAGCAGCCATAGACAGCAGTCAAGTAAACAATCATGACGACATTCCTATAAAACTTTTTTTTTTTTTTTTTTTTTTTACCAACTCAGTTGGTGGGACAGATTTGACCCACAGACTATAGATTTGGTGACCCCTGGACTCGATTACTTTTAAGGAAACTTCTGCATCAGGTAGTCTATAATTTTTCGTGAAACTGGAAATGACATAGCTCCAAGTTGGAGAATGGGCTGCTCTAGGCCAGCCATACCTGCTCAGGTAGAAGGCAAAGAGGTTCTCAGAAAGGAGGCCTTGTGCCCACAGGTTGTCGAAGAGGGTTGGTTCCTCACTGGGGCCAAGGCCGGGGAAGCTCAATCCCAGGATGCCATCGAATTCCGCGTGCTCCAAGACCTTGCCGAGCTCCCTGAGGCTCAGGCCAATCGCCTGGGAGGACACGACAAGGCCGATGATCTGTGGGACAGGAGGGTCTCTCAGTGGAAGGCTGGGGAGGGAGGGGGAGAGGAGAGGCCCCAGCACCACAGAGAGGGGCTGAGGCCTGTATGTGCCACAGGCTGAGCCTCAGGCTGCCCCTCAGGCCCTGAACACACCAAAACCGGAATGTGGCTTCCCTGAGTCCTCATTGCAGATTTCAGCCTAGGCCTCCCTCTCCACCCAGCCCTGGTCAGTGGCCTCGCTCTCTTGTTGCAGGGGGTAAAAGGAAGACAGAGTGCCCCAAATGGCTCCCTCTGGGAGCAAAAAAGGCAGAGGGCAGACTCTGTGAGGTTTTGGCCTCCCTGTGATCTGATGACATTATATCTCAAAGCCACTAGGTTTCCTAGGAAAATTCCCCCCAAGGAAACATGCTTTTGTACATGCGTCTGTGAGTTTAGAAAAATAGATTATTTTTAAGTAGAAACTTCCCAGAAAAAGAGACTGAGGCCAGGCTTGCTTCTCTCTCTCCCCCTTCTTGGTCGCTCAGGGTTTGGAATGAGGAACCCCTTTTTTTATGCCGGGCTCTCATGTGTCTGTGAGCCCCTGAACATATGTGTAAAAGTGTGCATGTGTGTGGATGTACTTGGGCACGTTTGTCGGGGAGGCAGCCCATGGTCTCTATTACTTTCTTCAAGGCCTTAGGGTCCCCAAAGGTAATGCCCATTACCTGGTCTTCCTGTATGGGGGATGCTGTGCCTTCCCGACCCCTGTATCTGGAGCCTTCGGCTGACCCAGGGGCCCCAGCCTGGTTCTTCCCTCTCCTGACAACACCCCACTGCTGTGTGAGTCCTGATTCATATCCCAGCTGAGCCACTCACCAGCTGTGTGACCTCGGGCAAAGCACTGTCCCTCTCTGTTCCTCAGCTCCCTCATCTGTAAAATGCAGCTAATAGCCATGTCTTGCCATGCCTGGGGTTGCAGGAGGATTAAACAATGAATGCAACAACACTCTTGGCTCAAGCCTGTCACAGCCAGGACATGAAAACAGGGGGAGGTGGGCCCTCCTTTCCCCTGCTCGCTACAACATCGGCTTCTCCCAGGGACCTCAAACCTGATGGTCCCACTTTCCAGGTTATCCCTCCTGGAAGAGTCTGTGTGTCCCCAGGAGCACTATGCCCCAGGGAGGGACACAGACGCACACTGTGGCACCTAGCTGCTTGGGAATTTGGGGAAGACGGGAACCCCAGCCGACCCCACACAGGGCCCTGTAAGCAGCAATGGGCTCCCAGGGCCTGTCTCAGCCCCTGTATTCCATGTTACCTGGACAACGTCATGGCCAACAATTCCCAACATGCTCCCGCTGACATACTCATGGTACACAAGCTCTTTGATGTCCTGGAAGGTGGAGGAAAGCTCAGGGTCGAAGGTACTGTGGTTGGCTGCATATACAAGAGGCTGGTGTCAGGGCAACCTGCTCAGGCCTGAGATAGGGGTGATGTGAGGGCCGGGAAAGTGGGCAGAGGCCAGGCACTCACAGCAGGCAGGGCTGGCGCAGAAGACGGAGGGCACCCACAAGTCGTTTGAGCCTGTGTCAAAGAGGACGTTGAACTCCTGAGGCGGTGTGCCGATGCTGATGGTGCCCACGTAGACCATCTGCCAGGCCAGGGAGGGCAGTTAGGACCAGGCTGCCTGCCCTGGCCACCCTGCTCCCCAGAGTACCTGCCATCAGCGGGGCGCCCTGATGTCTCCGGGCTCACTCTCCAGCTGCCTCACCTCTGTTCAAGCCAGTGCCTTCATTTGAAAATCCCTACAGTCTCACCTGCAGTTCTCCAAATTCTCCTTTTCCACGCCTAGCTCAAGTCCCTCCTCCTCCAAGGAGCCCTCCTAGGTCACCCTGGGCTCCTGTGCTCTTTCCTTCCTCCAAACAAAGCATGTGATATCAATACCATGCAGTTGTCCATTTCATTTGATATTTGTTTTCTCCTTGCCTGTCTCTATGGCTGGGGTATAAATTCTTGAAGTAGAGATGAAAACTTTTACTCTTAATACCAATAATCAGAATGTTAGTTTATTATTACCTGGGATGCCATAAAGACTCAATAGCTTTTTATCAGTATGAGTCTTGGGTGTGTAGAAGCTGAGTTTCCCCATCTAGGATAACCAACTTCCTTTGCAGTCTGCTTTGTTATTTTTTCCGACATGGCTCTCTTGTCGATGAGGTTCTCTTAGCTCAGTGATTCCTTTAGCTCAGAAAGAACAAAATCCCTCTAACAAATCACCTTGTGGTTCACAGGTACATATCACTGGCACAGAAATATGTGTCTACCTGTTACCTGGTAGATTCTGGGCCCAATCACCTGAGTCCCACCATCAAGGTGACAGAGCCTTCTCCACTGGGGATGGGGTCCTTGTTCCCAAGGTCTCTGCTGGCAGGGGTCCCAGCCTTCACATCCTGCGTCCCACCACCTGATATAACCCAGTTCTTGACAGGAGTCCTAGGGGGCACACATACTTCCAGGCATGTCCTCAGGGGTTCCAAAGACATTTCTGGGTCTGGGAAATTGAAGTCTATCCTCTTAGGATCCTTCTCCAGGAACTGTTGCAGCATTCCTTTTTCTCTGAGACTCCCTCGTATGGCTTTGACTCTCTTTAGAGGAATCCTTCAACCCAGTGTTTGGAAGAGAAACAGATAAGACACAACCATCAGATGCCCCAATGAAATTGTCACACTTTACATTGGAACTGTGCTGTGTAATTTCCAAGTCATTTTATGAGTGTCTTCTTATTATCAGGACAGACCCAGCCAACACAATGAACCTATGCTTGAATCAAGATTCTGTTGCATAATTTTGGGCAAATAATAAATCCTTTCTAAGCCTCAGTTTACCCATCTGTAAAAAGGTAATAATAAAACTTTCCACCCCTGGAATGTTTTGAATGTTAAGTGACAATGTCCTTGACAGAGAGTGAGTTTCCACAATGACAACCATTCCTGTACTATTGTCATTTCTATATCTTTCTCAAAGCACCCCTGGGAGGGATGGACAGTAGGGATCATTTTGCATCCTAACAGCAGGGGAATTTGAAATGCAGATAATTTGCCACTTGGTTGTGATCACACCACAAATAACTGGCAAAGCTGGGCCTGCAAATAGATCTCCTGATCTCTTTCCAGGCTTCAATCAGCAAAAGTGGCTGAGGGAGGAAGCCAGGAAATGAGAAAACCCAAGGAGGCCAAGATGGAGAATAAATTAGAGAAGTGAAGAAGGAAGAGAAAGAAGCATAGATAGCCCTGCATATACCAAGACACCCAAAGATGCAGGGAGACAAAGGAGAGCGATAGAGAGACAGACATGGAGACTCAGAGACACATGCTGACAGAAGCAGAGTGCGAGAGAGAGCAGAGCGAAGACGGAGAAGCAAATGTGGGAGAAGCGCTACTCCAAAACAGCACCACACTTACAGCTGCACAGGTTGTGCACTGAACAATATCAGGGAGTGCCATTCACTTAACCATTGATGTGACTAGCACCCCTGGAGCTCTAACACCTTGCAGGCCTGTGCCCATGGCATGCTGCTTAGCAATAAATGGAGACTTGAGCTTTAAAATGGTCAGAAATGACAGGTGACTCCATTCCCTTCTCCACTCCCAGGTAGTCTGGAGAGTAAGGTCAGAAGGAGCCCAATGGAGAGCTGATGCTGCTTGCTGTGCCCATACTTACTTGACCAAGCACTCGGAGAGGGCCACCAGCCCCAGGACCCAGAGCCACCTCATGCCTCCTTCCTAAGCTCAAGCACTCAGGAGAGACTGGGTTTGCAGCATGCAGTGGCCCTGGAGAGCTGCTCCTCATATATCTCTGACCAGCCCCAGTTATCCCCTGGGGCACCACATAAAGCTTCCTGATAAGATCTTCCCCACCCTACCAGTGTTCATAAAAGGACCTAAAAAATTCGCAGAACTCAGAGCTTTTTACTGTAATCTCTTTCTTTGGGTGTGGCTGAAAAATAGAAGGAAACCACATAGTCTAAAGAAAGTGGGGGAGATTTTCGCTACCTTGGGGACAAAAAGCTCTGCTAACAATGTTATAAAAATAACGTCCAGGGCACCATGCTTGTGGTGGTCAATTTCACCTATCGAATAACTTGGGCTCTGGTGCCTTGTTATTTGGTTGGGCAGTGAAACTGGCCTGCTTGTCAGTTAAGGGTATTTGGTAGATGGGATCTGCATCTACAATCAGCTGACTGCATCTAAACCAACAAAGGAGATCTCCCTCAGCTGATGGGTAATCTGCTCCAATTACTTGGAGGTCTCAAAGATAGAACTGACCATTTTAGAGGTCAGAAAAAGACTTTCTGCTTCAATTTCAACATTGGCTTTTGCTGGAATTTCTCCTTAGGAATTAGCTTAAGGATTTTTAATCACCTGACAAGAGTTTCTAGCTGGCCACCTGTGTTACGACATTCAGACTTGCCAGCAGTCGTGAGTCAATTTCTTGTCCTAAATCTCTAAATACATATCATGTTGGTTCTGTTTCTCTGGGAAACCCTGAATAATACAATGCTTTACATTCATGATCACCCTCAGTCTTCCCAGAGGCCCTGTGCAGTGTTTATTGCTATCTTCATCCTAAAAGGAGTGGATTGCAGAGTAGAGATGATTGGGGGCAGCCTATAGTCATGTGAGTGGATGTAGGTGTAGGGATGGCACTTGTCGGGAAACTGAGGTTGCCAATAGGGCACTCGTGTTGCCCGTTGGCTTCTGAGGTCTAAGCGGCTGCTGTATTACAATTTTAAAAGGTTAACACTGGAAAAATTTTCACGCATGCATTCAAAGGCTATTTTATTCATCCAACAAACATTTGTTGAGGGCCCACTGAGTGCTGGGGACCGTACAGATGCCACGAGGCCATAGTTAATTAGGCACTGACAGTCCTTACCTTCAAAGAACTTGCAGTCTAAGGCAGGGTTCACACACTGAAGACCCTAGAGGCCCAGGAAAGCAATGGAAGGGCTGGATGGGCATGTGGGCCTGGGCGGCACATGCCCCACCACAAGGGGGCAGCCTTGTGCAGCTCCGGCAGTGGTTGCCAGACTAGAAGGCCAAACAAATATGCCACATCCACCAAGTTTTTGAAAGAAGTCAGAAGACTGCATATTTATGTGAAATCCCTGATTTTTCATTGTTACCAACAATTAATATATTTTTTCTCATGAAACACAGTGCAGGCCAAACCGTAAGTGACTGTGGGATGGATTCAGCCTGCCAGCTGTGCATGTTTGTATTATTGGCCAAGAGGTGGGAGTAGACACGGGTTGAGCAGGTGTTCAAAGATGTTGGTCAAAAAAATAAGAGACTGGATATACCCGAACCATATTCAAGTTTCTTCCATTTGAAAAGAAGGACCACCGAGATCTGATAAGCCAACAAACTTAACCATAACTTCCTTTCATCAGCACTTGCTATTATTTCTGCTGAGAGGGTCTCTCTTGAATCATTTTGCTTACCAAACTGAACCTAAGAAAGGCATGATAAATTTTAAGTGCCTTATGAATCAAAGAAGACAAGAATAAAAAAACACATCTCAGCCTTTGAGGGCAGGGCTACCTCATTAAACTGGTATTACTCCAGCCAAAGCAAAGAAAATGAAATTTTATGCCTCCTTCCAAGACTTCAAAAGCTTTGGTGGCTGTGTGAGGTCCAGTGCAGACCCATTCCTGGGGTAGAGCATCTGGGAGGCTGCCCTGGCTCCAGGAATGGGAGGTGAATGGGATGGAGGCTCTGCATCTTACTCCTCTATTTTGTATGGTGTTAAAAATCAGTTTGGGGAAGCGGATGTGGCTTAAGCAGTTGGGTGCCCGCCTACCACTTTGGACGTCCCAGGTTTGGTTCCCAGTGTCTCCTAAAGAAGACAAGCAAGACAACAAGTTGATGCAGTGAGCTGATGCAACAAGATGAAGCAGTGAGATGACACAATGAAGAAACACAAAGAAAGACAAAACAAACAGGGAGCGGAGGTGGCTCAAGTGATTGGGCGCCTTGTTCCCACATAGGAGGTCCTAGATTCTGTTCCTGGTGCCTCCTTAAAAAAAGGGAACATGAGCACACGATGAACAGACAGTGAGTGCAAACAACAAGGGTGGAGGGAGGGAGAAATAAGTAAATAATAAAATAAATCTTTAATGAAAAATAATCAGTTTGGTGCTCACTTCAGCAGCACATGTACTCAAGTTGGAGCAATATAGAGAAGATTAATATAGCCCTTGAGCAAGGATGACACACAAATTTGTGAAGGGTAGTCTAGGGATATAAATGTCAATTGAAAGAAAGCTAGATCTAAGGACTAATCTAAGGACTAAATAACACAGTGAACCCAGAGGTGGATGAGAATTGTGGTTGATGGTACAGATGCAAGAGTGTTCTTTTGTGAGCTAGAGCAGATGTACATCACTATTGCAGGGTGGTGGGAATGTGGAGAAGAATGAGAAAAATACAACCGGTGTGACCTGTGGACTGTGGTTAACAGCAATACTGTAATATTCTTGCATCAGTGCCAAAGATGTACTGTGTTGATAATGGGGGTGGGGCATGGAAAAAGTGTGCCAAATGTGTGTTATAGACCATGGTTAGTGGTAATACTCTGCCGATGTTATCTCATACTCTAATAAATGTTCCATCACATAGTGGTGTGTTGGTGAAGGGGTGTTGTGTGGGAATTCTACCCATGTGTACGACTGTTTTATAAGTTCACAAATTCTGTAATAAAAATATATTTTAAAAAATCAGTTTGGGTGGTTTAACCTTTATGGAGGGGCTGCGACAATATCCAAAGAAATGACATAGGCATATTCCCTTTATCTCAGCAGTTCTACTTTCAGAAATCTATCCCCAAAGAAATGTTCGCGAAATGGCAAATGAGGCATGCGCAAGCTAGTCATTGCATGATTATTTGTAATATCAGAATATTAGAAAAATTGCTACAGTATCCATCAGTAGGGTACTGTTAAATTATCTATGATGCACCAAAACAATAGAAATTAATGCAGATTGGAAAAAAGAACGTAATGGGTGAGTCCTGCAGAGTATGCTGTTTTGTTAAAAAAAATAAGAAAGTTGAAAAAAGGAATGAACAGGACATTGTTTATAGTTTATTATTTTTTCAGTAATATGTATACACACACACTTTAAAAAAATAGTGGAAGAATGAGCCGAAAACAATAAAAATTTTTATTTATGAGGAGGAGGAATGGCTGACAATGAGACTTTCTTGTTTTATATTTTGACTTTGCAACATTTAAATATTTGGTAGAATAAAAAAAAAAAAAACCACCAAAATTAAATAAAAGTCAATCCCTTGGAAATTGAAAGTAAATGGAATCAAATGATCTGATTGTTTTCAAGCTGGTGACACAGCATGCTGAGCGAAACATTGCTTCCATTGGTTATAAAATGCAGAAATACGATCTAACGTTAACAGTGGGTCACTTTCTAAGGACACAACAAAAATAAAAGCAAAAAACTTGAAATGCGTTCAGTAATCTAATTGTTGGTGATGTGGCTACTGTTATTTTGAAACTATTATATGTATGTTTTAAGATACAGCAAATAAGTAATTATGTTAATATTGTTATGAAGCAAGACTTTAGTGTAAGAGAAAAGAGTCCAATGTCAAAAATATTAAGTAAAAACCTGAAATCTAAACTTTGAATTGGAAGTATGAGTTTGTTATAATGAATCATTGTTCTTTTTCTAAGAAAATATGTATTTCCTAGCACTGTCTACAGGAAACAAGAGGCAGTGACAATCTAACAACTGTGAATCTCCTGAGGTGTAGCTCATGGCCTCTAAGGACCATTTCCCACTGGATCAGCAGATCCAGGCTGATTCCAGGGCTGGGCCAAGGAATATACAAGTTTAGGTTTGAATACAAGCTTGTCACCTTCTCTTTTAGAGACTGGAAGAAAAATCTAGCTGAAAAGAATCCTTTTCAGCAACACTTCTAATTTAAGATGAAAGAAAACTAGATCAAAATCTGAAGACAGCTTCTTCTTGACACATCATAATCTTGGGTCTGAAGTGAACATGATCATTAACCAGTCATTTTCTAAAAAACAGATGTTTATAAATAAAAATATAAATGAGTCCATAGGTACACAAGATAGTACTGCTCAAATTAAAGATGTCATTACTGATAAAGACAAACGCTTGGTGCCTATGAAACCATTGGAAGGAAGAACATGCAAAAGGAAGAAAACAGAGAAAGTGAACATGAAGTAAATTGCCTAAAAGCCTCTTTTTTTTTTTTTAAAGCAAATGTGGCAGAGATCATCTGTTTTTAAAAAAGTTTTATTTATTTTTATTTATTTCTCCCCACCCCCTTGTTGTTTACATTTGCCGTGTCTGTTTGTTGTGTGCTGGTCTTCTCTTTTTAGGAGGCACTGGGAACCAAACCCTGGACCTCCAATGTGGGAGGGAGGCACCCAATCACCTGAGCCAGCTCCGCTCTCTGCATCTCTCATTGTGTTTCCTTGCTGTGTCTCTTGGTTGTGTCATCTCATTGCATCATCTTGTTGCATCAGCTTGTGGTGCCAGCCAGTCATGCCAGCCCATCACGTCAGCTTGCTGTCTTGCTCCTCTTCTTTAGGAAGCACTAGGAACCAAACCCGGACCTCCCATGTAGTAGGAGAGAGCGCAGTCGCCTGAGCCACATCTGCTTCTCTAAAGGCCTCTTTTGATAAAGAAAATGCTTTTCCTTTTCCAATGGAGAGTGATTTTTACATCAGTGTTGACTTGGTGATGGATAAACCTCTGGATCTTTCTGATCAGTTTTCAACTATTCAATGTCAAGAGAAAAGCCAAGGAAATAAGACCTCTAAAAATAGATCTAGGCAAGTGACTCTTATGAGGCTTTGAAACCCATTCCAAAGAGGTCTTCCCCAAGTCGTGAGGCCTTGAATGGGAGCTGTGTGCTAACCAAAGATTCCCCAGAGGACCCCTGTGTACAAGAATGCATCCTCCAGTCCTTGAGTAAATCCTCTCCAGATAATAAAACACCATTACAAATAAAAGAAGAAAATCCAGTCCTCAAAAATCCTTCCACATCCATGTGAAAGTCTGGAGACAGAATCTTTTTGATGACATGAAGGGTGCTGGTTTTCATGAGCCAATAAAATTGAAAACCAGGTCAGTCCAAGGAGCATGTGAACTTGCATCAGTGCTTTCAGTTAAATCCATGTTGAATTGCTAAAACGAAGTCTCTACAAAACAATGTATCTTTTGAAAAAGTCCAGTGGAGTACAGATCCAAGAGCAGACCTTTCTCAGTATAAAATGGATATTACTGTAATCTATACAAAGGGTGGCAGTCAGTCGAAATTAAGAGGAGAGACAGTGGACATGGACTATGTTGGTTAATGAAACCATGCTTTTAAAAATTAAGAAGCAAGAACAGAAAGGAGAAAAAAGTACAAATGGAGAAAGAAAGATGAACGATCATTTGGAAGATAGGTTTCAGCAGACAACACATGGAGAGTATGAATCCTGTTTGGCAGATAGTTTCCCCCAGTAGCAGATGAAAAGGAGGAATTGTCTGCAGCCACAAAGACATCAAACCCATTGTGATAAACATGATAGAGTCAAACTGCAAGCACTTGTGTAGTCATATTTTAAAGGTGATGAAAGAGGGTCTAGCTTTCAAAATTTTCCTCATATTAAAGTGGATTGTAAAACACAAGAGAGAAGAAAATTGCTTGGACATACATGTAAGGAATGAGAAAATTATTATGTGGAAATACCAGCAGAAGAACGAGAAAGGAAGGTGGCTTTTTGCTCAAGACACTGATTTTGCTACATTCCACCAAACACAGCAGAGAATTTCTGGGAAGTTGGTTTTCCTTATAATCAAACTTGTATGGACAGAGGTTGCATTATGGAAGATCTTGATCCTTGTCCACATTGAAAAAGATAGTAGCCTTACAATGCAATGTTTTCTCCAAAAGGGAAGGAGCAGAAGACACTGATGTAAGCAAAACTGGAAGACAAGACAATTTTTTCCTTTTTTGTTATTTACAGTTAAAGTAGATGTTAAACCTGATTTTTCTGATTTCCTGTTTAAAAAAAAAAAGACGATGACACTGGACAAGCACACAGAAAAATTTGCAGTGTTGGATAGAAATATGACAGAGCTTATGGGAATGTAAGACACAATAAGTGAGATTAAAAACACAATGGAGGAATACAACAGCAGATTTGAAATCATGGAAGAAAGACTCAGTGACGTACAGGACACAACAGCTGAAATTGAAAAGAGAGAACAGAGAGAGAAAAGAACGAAAAAAAAAATTGAGCACGGACTCAGGGAGTGAATGATAACATAAAGCATACCAACATATATGTTATTGGAGTTCCAGGAAGAGAAGGGAAAGGGTGTAGAAAGAGAATTTGAAGAAATATTGGCTGACAATTAACCAACTCTCATGAAAGACATGTGCATATGGGTCCAGGAAGAGAAGTGTATTTCAGTTAGAATAAATCCAAATAGACCTATCCCAAGACACATAATATTCAGAATGCCAAATGCCAACGATGAAGAGACAATTCTGAAAGCAACAAGGGAAAAGTGAAACATCACCTACAAGGTACATCCAGTAAGACTTAATATGGATTTTTCTTCAGAAACAAAGGAGGCGAGAAGGCAGTGGTATGATATAATTAAGGTACTAAAAGAGAAAAACAGTCAGCCAAGAAATTTTTATCTGGCAAAACTGTCCTTCAAATATGATGGTGAGTTTAAAGTATTCAGAGATAAACAGAAACTAAGACAGTGTGTCAACAAGAATCCAGCTCTGCAGGAAAAACGAAAGGGAGTTCTGCAGCCAGAAAAGAAAAGACAACAGAGAGAGTATCAGAGGAGAGTGTAGAAATGAAGACTATCAGAAAGGGTAACCAAAGGGGAAAAAAAAGAAAAAAAATAAGATATGACATATGAAATCCAAAAGATAAAATTGAAGTAAATAATGCCTTTACAGTAATAACATTGAATGTTAATGTTAATGGTTTAAACGTCCCAGTCAAAAGACATAGGCTGACAGAATGGGTAAGAAAACATGAGCCATCAATATGCTGTCTGTAAGAGACTCGGTTTATTTTTTTAATATATTTTTTATTTTTTCTAAAAGATTACATAAAAATGTTACATAAAAAAATATAAAGTATTCTTATATGCCACACTCTCCACACCTCCCACTTTTCCCCACATTAATAACTTCTTTCATTAGTGTGGTACATTCGTTACAATTGATGGACACATTTTGGAGCATTGTCACTAAGGATTGATTATAGCTTATATTGTAGCTTACACTCCCTCCCACTCAAGTCTGTAGGTTATGGCAGGATATATAATGGCCTGTATCTGTCATTGCAACATCATTTAGGACAACTCCAAGTCCCAAAAGTGCCCCCATATTAAACCTCTTTTTCCCTCTCCCTGCCTTCATCACCTCTAGTGGCCACTGTCTCCACATCAATGATATAATTTCTTCCATTTCTAGAATCACAATAAGTCTATAGTAGAATACCAGTAAGTCCATTCCTGAGTCCTGAGGATTCTGGGATGGCGATGCTCACTCCACCTCTAATTGAGAGGAGGCTTCTATCCCATGCGACTGATGGATGGGACTCTCTTGCTTGCAGTTATAGACACTCTCATTTCCTTGGTATGGTGGTTGTCCATCCTCACCTCCTTGTTAGTTGTCCTGGGTGGCAAGAGACTCACTTTAGACCCAAGAATGGAAATGGACTGAAAGTAAAAGGTGGAAAAAAGATATTTCATGGAAATAGTAACCAAAAGAGAGTAGGACCAGCTATACTGGTGTTGGACAAAATAGACTTTAAATTAGAAAACATGATAAGAGATGCAGAAGACCATTATATATTAATAAAAAGCACAATCTACTAGGAAGGAGTAAAAGTCATAAATATCTATGCACCTAACATGAGACAAACTCTGGCAAAACTGAAAGGAAAAAAAAAAAAAACTGAAAGGAGAAATAAACGTCTCTATAGTAATAGTTGGAGACCTCAATACCCCACTCACATCAATTGATAGAACACCTGGACAGAAGAAAAACAGGGAAACAGAGAACTTAAACAATATGATAAACAAACTGGACCTGACATATATTCAGAACATTGTACCCCAAATCATCAGGTTATAGATTCTTCTCAAGTGCTCATGGATCTTCCTCCAGGATAGGCCACATGTTGGGTTACAAAACAGCTCTCAATAAATTTAAGAAGATTAGAATTATACAAATCACCTACTTTGATCATAATGGAATGAAGCTGGAAATCAATAATAGGTGCTAAAGGGGAAAATTCACAAATACATGAAAGCTAATCAGTACAGTCCTAAATAATCAGTGGGTCAAAGAAAAAATTACAAAAGAAAGGATTAGATATCATGAGATGAAAGAAAATGAGAACACAACTTATCAATACTTTTGGAATACAGTGAAGGCAGTGCTGACAGGGAAATTTATAGCCCTAAATGCCAATATTTTTTAAAAAAGAAGGAGCTAAAATCAGAGATCTAACTGAACACTTAGAAAAAGTAGAAGAGGAACTGCAAACCAATCCCAAAGCAAGCAGAAAGGAAGAAATAACAAAGTTTACAGCAGAAATAAATAAAAATGAGAGAGAACAATAGAGAAAATCGACAAAACCAAAAATTGATTCCTTGAGACAAAATCTTAACTAGACTAACAAAGAAAAAATGAGAGAAAATGCAACTAAATAAAATCAGGAATGAGAGAGGGTAATTATGACTGACTCCACAGAAATAAAAAGGGTCATAAGAGGATATTGTGAGAAACTTTATGCCAACAAATTAGACAAACTAGATAAAATGGACAGATTCCTAGAAATGTAAAAATAACCTAGATCGACTCTACAAGAATACAGGAACTGAACAAGCCAATCACATTTAAAGATTTTGAATCAATCATCAAAAATCTTCCAACAAAGAAAAATCCAGGACCAGACTGCTTCACAGTTGAATTCTACCAAACATTTCAAAAAAATTTAATACCAATCTTTTAAAAACTTTTCCAAAAAATTGAAAAGCAAGGACGACTACCAATCTTTTAAAAATTCTTCCAAAAAATTGAAAAGCAAGGAAAACATTTTATGAAGCCAACATCACCCTAATACCAGAGCCAGGTAAAGATATTACAAGAAAAGAAAATTACAGATCAATCTCTCTAATGAATTTGGGTGCAAAAATTCTCAAAAAATACTTTCCAATCAAATGCAACAGCATATGAAAAGATTTATGCACCACGACCAAGTAGGTTTTATTCCTGGTATGCAAGGGTGGTTCAATATAAGATAATCAATTAACATAATACACCACAACAAATTGAAGGAAAAAAAACCCAGATGATCATCTTGACTGATGTAGAAAAAGTATTTGGCAATATACAGCATCCATTCTTCATAAAAACACTTTGAAAGATAGGCATAGAAGGAAAGTTTATCAACATAATAAAGGGCGTATATGAAAATCCCAAAGCCAATATCTTACCCAATGGGGATAGCTTGAAAGCTTGCCCTCTAAGATGGGAAACAATTCAAGGATGCCCAGTGTCACCACTGTTATTCAATATTGTGGTAGAAGTTCTAGCTAGAGCAATAAGGCATGAAAAAGAAATAGAAGGCATCCAAATTGGAAAAGAAGTAAAACCCTCAGTATTTGCAGATGACAAGATCTTATATTTAGAAATTTCTGAAATATCTGCAACAAAGTTATTAGAACTAAGAAACTAGTTCAGCAAAGTGGCAGGATACAAGATCAACATGCAAAAATCAAGAATGTTTCTATAGACTGTTAATGATCAAGCTGAGGAAGAAATCAAGAAAAAAATTCCATTTACAATAACAACAAAAAGATTCCAATATCTAGGAATGAATTTGATCAGGAATGTAAAGGATTTGTACTCAGAAAACTACAAAACACTGCTAAAAGAAATCAAAGAAGACCTAAACAAATGTAAGGCCATTCTATATCCATGGATTGGAATACTAGTCATCATGAAGATGTCAATTCTATTCAAACTGATTTATAGATTCAACGCAATCCTAATCAAAATTCCAACACCCTGGCCCTGAATCTCAACAAAGTTCCCTACTCTCCAGTTCATTGAACTCACCCAGGACACCTAGCAAGGAGATGATGATGGACAACACCCATCCCAAGGAATAGAGAGTCTGCAACTGCAAGCAAGATAGTCCCGTCCATCTGTCTCATAGGATCAAAGCCTCCCTCTCAGTTAGAGGTGGAGTGGGCATCACCATCCCAGAAACCTCAGGATTGGGGAATAAACGATGGACTAGAGTAGACTTACTGTTATTCTACTGTAGACTTATTGTTATTCTAGCAATGGAAGAACTTTTATCATTGATGTGGAGGCAATGGCCACTGGAGGTTCTGAGGGGAGGGAGAGAGAAAAACGGGTATAAAATGGGGACATTTTTGGGACATTAGAAATGTTCTGAATGATGTTGAAATGATGGATATAGGCCATTTGTCATAACTTACAAAATTGTGTGGAACAGAGTATAAACTATAATGTAAATTATAATCCATGGTTAGTGGCAATGCTACAATATGTTCATCAATTGTAACAAATGTACCACACTAATGAAGGATGTTGTTAATGTGGGAAAGTGTGGGAGGGGGAGGGAGTGGGACATATGGGAATCCCTTATATTTTTTATGTAACATTTCTGTAATCTAAAGTACTTAAAAAAAATAAACACAAATTTAAAAAATTCCAACACCCTACTTTAGAGAAATAGAAAAGTTAGTTACCAAATTTTGGAAGGGAAAATTGCCCCAAATAGCCAAAAACATTCTTAAAAAAAAGAAAAGTCAAGTCAGAGGACTCATGCTTCCTGACCTCGACTGTATTATGAAGCTATAGTGGTTGAAACCGCATGGTATTGGCATAAAGGTAGACACACTGATCAATGGAATCAAATTGAAAGTTCAGAAATAGACTCGCACCTCAATGGACAACTTATTTTCTAAAAAGAAAGTGGATTTTTACTTGGCAAATGATTAATTACATTAAAAGTTACATTAATAACAAGCAAATTAGTCCAATTGAGTTGAAGGCCATTGTAATAGAACGCAGGAGTAAAAAGTAAACAAATTTCAGCACTGTAATCAGGAATTCAAAATGACATTAGCTGCTAACTGGACACAGGTGGCTGTTTTCTCAGAGGAGCCCTTCATAATAAGTTTTCTTAAATTGTTTCTTTTTTTATTATTTTATTTTTAAAGAAGCTTTAGATTACATAAATGATCCATTCAACTGATTTTTATAAGCCTACCAAGTCCACTTCTCTGGGACAGAACAGTCTCTTCAACAAATTGAGCTGGGAAAACTGGATATCCATAAACAAAAGAATGAAAAGAGGACCCTATTTCACTCCCTGTACAAGAATCAACTCAAAGTGGATCAAAGACCTAAACATAAAAGACCATAAAACTTATAGAAGATAATGTATGGAAATATCTACAAGATTTTGTGGTAGGTAGAGCTCTCTTAAACCCTACACACAAAACACGAGCAAGAAAAGAAAAATAGGTAAATGGGACCTCCTCAATATTAAATATTTCTGCACCTCAAATGACTCTGTCAAGAGAGTAAAAAGGCAACCTACTCAATGGGAGAAAATATTTGAAAATCACACACAAGAGTCTAATATCCATGATCTAAAAAGAGATACTACAACTCAACAATAAAAAGACAAATGACTTGATTAAAAAAGGGCAAAAGACCTGAACAGACATTTTTCTAAAGAAGAAATACAAATGGCAAAAAAATCTGCATGAAAAAATGTTCAGCATCACTGCCTATTAGGTAAATGCAAATCAAAACGAGATATCATTACACATCTACTAGGATGGCTACTACTAACAAAACAGAAAACTGTAAGTATCGGAGAGGATGTGGAGAGATGAGATCACTTGTACACTGTTGGTGGGAATATAGAATGGTACAGGCACTGTGGAAGTCTGTTTGGCGGTTCCTAAGTAAGTTGGATATAGATCAGTCATGTGACCCTGCAATACCACTACTAGGTATATACCCAGAAGACCTGAGAGCAGTGACACGAAGACATCTGCACACTGATGTTCATAGTGGTATTATTCACAATTGCCAAAAGATGGAAATAACCCAGTTGTACATCAACTGACAAATGGATAAACAAACTTTGTGTATACACAAGATAGAATATTATTCAGCTGTAAGAAGAAATGAAGTCATGAGGCATGTGACAACATGGATGAACCTGGAGGACATTACGTTCCTGGCACAAAAGGACTAAAATCATGTGATATCAGTATTATGAACTGAAGATAATGAGCAAACTCATGGAGTTAATAGCTAGAATATAAGTCACCAGAAAATAGAATGTCGTTAGATAATGGAAAGATGGGGTTTAATCTGTACAGAATTGTAAAAAAGTGTTTGTAAATGATTGGAAGTGAATAGAAATGCTAAAAAGCACATCATAGGATTTGTAACTAGTAGTGCTAAAATATGGGCACGATAGTGTCTTGATTTTTAGATTTTTCTTTTTTTCGCGTAGTGAAAATGGTCTAATATTTATTGATGTGATGAATGCACAACTGTGTGATTACATCAAGTGCCATTGGACACTTTAGATAACTTGTATGGCTTATGAACAAAAAAATAATACAGTGTGTTGCAGAGGAATACACCAAATGTAAGGTATGAACTGTAGTTAATAGTTCTTTCCTAATTTGTTGCAAATGTTTCACAACAATGCAAGATATTGGTGGTGGGGTGAGGTATGGAAGCCCTGTATGATGTTATACATGTTTGTTTTGTAAATTCACAACTTTTACCACACACTTATGGTTTATGTATGTTCATGTCTGAACGATTTAATTCAATAAATTTTTTAAAAATAGAAAAAGTCTTAAAAGAGAACATATAATGCAACACATGTAGAATTTCTCTATATCTTGATTCCTGATTTGAATGAATAAACAGTTTTAAGGCATTTTTAAAATTGGACAAAAGACTTGAATAGATATTTCTCAAAAGAAGATATACAAATAGACAAGAAGTACATAAAAAGATGTTTAACATCATTAGTCATTAGGGAAATGCAAGTCAAAACCACAATGATAAACCATCTCACACCTACTAGAATGGCCACTATTCAAAGAATGGAAAATAACAAGAGTTGGAAAGGATGCGGAAAAATAGGAACACATTCAGGGTTAGTGGGTATGCAAAATGGTGCTGCTACTGTGGAAGAGAGCTTGGCATTTTTTCAGAAAGTTCAGTATATATTTTCCACGTGCTTTGATGATTCCAATTTGAAGGTATATACCAAAAAGAATTGCAAGCAGGAACTCACACAAGTAGAAGGCCTTTGCCATCTTCTTATGCTCCACTTCCTGCTGTGAAGCACCGCCTTGGGCACGTACCTGGGTAGCCAGAGCCCTCCTAAGTCCTTTTTTATTTATCAGCTTGTTCGTTCGTTCATTCGTTCATTCATACATTCATTCATTCATTCCATATGTCAGGCAGGAGGCCTGATAGAGATGAATCAGCTGTAAATTATTGCCCTCAGTAGGTTCCCATCTGAGTGGGAGAAATAAGACCACACTTCATTCACTATAATATAAGGCAGCATGTGATAGTAATCGTTAACTAGGGCAGGGCTCTGAAAATATGTAAAAGAAAAAGTTTAAGAGCTGTGGGGTCCCTTAGGAAAAGGAGCTCACTTACAGGGGACTCTGGGAGGCCATCAGGGAGGAGGAGGGGATGAGTTGGCCCAGTGGGATTTATAGGCTCAGATCAGATGTGCGAGCCCTCCTTGCTTTGAGGTAGAAATGACTGATGACCTAGCGGCATGTCCCCTTCCAGGAGATTTATCTTTTTACAGGGACCTGAACCTGGCTTCTGGCGGACGTCGGGGGCATGGGTGAGTGTCGAGCACCCAGGCTGGGAGGAATGAGCTTTTAGTCTCTGGGACAGTTAGAGGAGGTGCTGAGCTTGGCTGGAGGCTCTGGAACCACTGCTCCCTTGTCTTAGTCGACACCAGCCTCACTTTATCATTCCCAGCAGCGGTGTGGGAACATGCTATGGGGTTAACTCCAGGACCAGCCCCTTCTGCCCCCAGTCTTTGCCCTGATGGCTGCTCAGGTAAGGCTGTGGGCAAGACCTTGCTAGCAGGTCACAGAGGAAGACTCTCCATTATTGTAGAGGAGATAGGGGAGGGCAAGAAGGGGTCATGGAAAAAAAAAAAGCACTAAGAAAAAAAAAAAGAAAAAAAGATACAAAGAAGGGATCATGTTTCCCTATTTCAACACTAAGAGCTGAGCTTAGCCTGAAACTACTTGCCTTCTTACCCCCGCTCCCCCCCCCACCCCGTGACATCTGAATTCTCCCAGTGGTCCAGAAGGCCCTCTCTTGCCTCTGGGCCTTTGCACATGCCATTCTCTCCTAATGCCTTTCTCTCTCAGCACCTGGTGTACTCACCAGAGTCCAAGCAGGAAACAGATAACTCACCCAAAGGTATGACCGAAGTGATCTGGTGAAAGGACTATGGACAGTGCATCCTTAGAAGGGACATTGCAACACTGGGGTGAGGAGCAGCAGGAGGACAAAAGGGGTGAGGGGATGGAGCAGCGCTTCTAGAACCTGGCAGGAGCTGGGGCTGAAGGTGGAGGTGTGCAGGGCTGCCCAGCAGTGAGAGCCCCTGGGAATAGGTGCCAGCGTCCTCTCTGCCCTTGTCCAGTGACCTCTGCTGGTGCCTCCGTAGGTCTGAGCCAGCTTGAAGGCAGAGGGCACAGGAGCCTGTGAGACCCAGGCCTCGTGGGCAGGCCCCGGGTGCCGAGCAGGACAGGTCCCAGCAGAGGAACCCTTCAGCCCAATGCAACCAACTCAGAGAACTTGATACATTAAAATGGTGAAAAGAGCCAATAAACGGGAGCCAGGCTTGTGTTCAAATCCTGCTCCCTTCAAGTGACTGGGACGACCTTTCTGTCACCTCCAATGTCCTCATTTATAAAACAGGGAGATAATATCTAAACTGTTGGGTTGTTTCAGGGTAAAACAGGTCCAGAGTTGCCAATAGAGAAATGTAGGGTCGTTTCCCCCCACTTCTCTGTGGGACGGAAAGAGGGGTCACCTTGTTTATTATCAAAGTTCTCTAACAACATTCTGTGAAATAAAAGCACTCCTAAATACTTACATATTTCCTTTGTGAATATCCCCTCACTGATTACTTTAAATTTTCTTTTTAAAAAAAAAATTTTTAAATTAAAAAATAAAGATACTTAGTTTACATAAATGTTGCACAAAAATATAGGGATTCCCATATGCCCCACCTCCCACACCTCCCACAACCTCCCACACACACATCCTTCATTAGTGTGGCACATTAATTGCAATTGATAAACACATCCTGGGGCTTTGCCATTAAGCATGGACCATAGTTCACATTGTAGCCCACACTCTCTCCCACACAGTTCTGCATGTTATGTGATGATATAAAATGGCCTATATCTGTCGTTGCAATGTCACTCAGGACGATTCCCAAGTCCCGAAAAAGCCTCATATTACAACTGTTTTTCCCCTCTCCCTGTCCCTAGAGCCTCCAGTGGCCACTGGCTCCACATCAATGCTGTAATTTCTTCCATTGCTAGAATCACAATATGTCTATAGTAGAATACAAATAAATCCACTCTAGTCCATAGCTCCTCCCCCAATCCTGAGGAGTCTAGGATTGTGATGTCCACTCCACCTCCAATTGAGAGGGAGCTTATATTCCATGGGGAAGATGGATAGGACTATCCTGCCTGCAGCTGCAGACTCTCTCCATTCCCTGGGATGGCCATTGTCCATCATCATCTCCCTGCCAAGTGTCTTGGATGAGTCCAATGAGCTACAGAGTAGGTTGCTGCTCCACCGGGGTTCTGGCCCAGCTGGCACATGGACAGCCCAAAGACTCCAGTCTCTGGACGTACACCACAAACTCCAGCACCATAAATTTTCTTATTTGCAAAAACTTCAGATGGATGGAACAATTCCAAAAAGAGTGCAACAATTACTCATTCATCGTTCACCCTGATTCACCCATCGTTGATGTTTTACCACATTTGCACCTGGGTGTTCATGCGCTCTGTACACACACAAACACACACGTGGGCACACTCAATACACACGTGCACACATAGACACACAGGCTTGCACACAGGCTACGTGCATGTAACACACATATACATGCACACTTATGCACATATATTATTTTGGTTGCATAATCTGAGTCCATGGTATATGTCCTCCACTCCTAAATCCTTCAGCCTGGACCTCCAGAGGATAGGAACCTTTGCTTATGGAGCAGATGTGGATCAAGCAGTTGAGCACCTGCTTCCCACATGGTAGGTCCTGGGCTTGGTTCCTGACTCCTCCTAAAAAACAACAACAAAAACAAACAATAAGCAAAACAAAACAAAAAAAATAACCAACTCAAGGAGCTGATGTGGCTCAGTGGTTGAGTGCTGGCTTCCCACATATGAGGTCCAGGGTTCAAACTCTGGTACCTCAAAAACAAAAACAGAAAACCTTTTGCTTACAAAACCACAGCAAATGACCACATTCAGAAAGCTTGACATTGATACAACACTATGATCAAACACACAGAATATATTTCAGTTTTGCAGCTATCCCAAGATTGTCCTTGAAGACACCTGTTTTGGATCCAGGATTTAGTCCAAAGTCACATGTCATGTTTCTTGGTCAGGCCTCTTTACTCTCCCTCAGTCTGGAATGCTCCTCAGCCTTGCTTGGTGGCTCATGATGTCAATATTTTTGAAGGGTGCAGGCTGGTTGTTTTGTAGAATATCCCTCAGTCTGGATGTGTTTGATGTTTTCTTGTGACCGGATTCAGGTTATGCAGTTTGGGGAGGATATCACAGAAGCAGCATCAGGAGACACATGTATTGGTTTGACCCACTCTTGGTGATTTTAAATTTGGGGAAGGTGACATGCAGATGACAGCAGCCAGGATTCTTAATAGTAATTTTATGTTTTTTCCCCTTTGCATTTATTCAGGTAATCTGAGAGGAGATACTTTGAGGCCTTGTAAATAATCTGCTCCCCATCAAATTTTCACCCAAAGTTAAGCATCCATTGATGATCCTTGTCTGAATCAATTATACAGTGATAGTTGCAGAGTGGTCATTTTCTTTTTAAAGATTTTTATTTATTTACTTTATCCATTTTAAAACCCCCTTCCCCATTTTCTGTTTTGTGTTCATTTGCTGGGCAGTTCTCTGTGTGTGTTTCCTGCCATCTCTTCTCATCCTCCTCCAGTCTTCACCAGGATTCGGTCCTGGAGACCTCCGATGTAGGAGAGAGGTGTCCTGCCACCTGCGCCACCTCGGTTCCTGGTTTGGGGAGCATCTCATCTTGACTCTCCCCTGCGTCTCTCTCCTGTTATGTCATCATCTTGCTGCATGGCTCCTGGGGCTTGGCAGCTCACCGGCACACAGAGCCTGGCAGCCCATATATATATATATATTTTATTTTACCGGGAGGTCCTGGGGATTGAACCCAGGTCCCTCCATATGGCAGACGGACGCCCAACCATCTGAGCCACATCCATCCCCCAGAGTGATCATTTTCTAACTCTATAATTCCCTTTACATTTTTTAGTTGGCATTCTATTGTAAGAAAGAGATTTCCCTTTATCACATTTATTTATCTGTATTTATTCATCTTTACCAGCTCATAGTTTCTTGATTTACTTAGTGAATTACAATCCACCATTGCCATTATTCATTATCATGCTCAAATTACCCTGGATTTGTACCAAGGGAACCCTTTTGAGCTGGCGCCTGTATTCCTTCACCATGTCTGAGCATTCTTTGAGCACTGCCTTGTTTTCTGGTACAGTAATATCAAAGATATCCCAGGCACAGTCCTATAAAAACCTACTACAAGCCAAGGAACCTCAAGAGTTGCCAACAGGTGCAGAAGCTGGGAGAGGGGCGTGGAAAGGATTCTCCCACAGAGCCTGCCGAAGAACCTGTGCTGCTGCTACCTTGACTTGAGACTTCTGGTCTCCAGAACTGGGAGAGAAGAAATTTCTGCATTTTTTTTTAAAAGCAGGGTTTTTGAGACATATTCACATACCATACAATCCATCCAAAGTGTTCAGTCAATGGCTTTTTGTATAATCAGAGTTGTGCTTTCATCACCAATCAATTTTAGAACACTTTCATTTCTACAAAAGAAAAATGCCATACCCCTTAGCTGTCACTTCTCAATTCCTGTATCTTGCCCTAGCCCTGTATAACTGCTAATCTAATTCCATCTCTATAGATTTATTTATATTTACATTTTACACAAGTGGAATCACACCATAAATAATATTTTGTGTCTGCTTTCTTTCACTTGGCATAATGTTTTTTTAAGTTATTGAAATGTTTTAAATTATAGAATTTGTAGATTTACGTGAAAGTCATGTAAACATTCAACATTCCCCTATACAGAATACATTTCTCTCTTTTTAAGCCATCCATATGGTGATGATTTCTTATGGTAGCAACGGGAAACTAGTCCAGTCGTCCTAAGCTATCCTTAGAAAGGCTGATTCTAGGCCGGCCCTTGGCTGTTATCTGGGAACTCGGATTATGGAAGGGTTCCTACTATTCCTAGAACTGTTAGGTACATAAAGTTTCTGTACAAATAATGTGGTTTATGCTGAACACTCACTTTCCTTCTGGGAATCTGGACTGTGGAACGTGCTGGGCAGAGGATGCCTACATGCCCAGTGCCCAGTAAAATCCCAGGCACTGAGTCTCTCATGCGCTTCCTTGGTAGACAGTGCTTCACACATGGTGTCAAACTCGTTGCTGAAGGAATTTAGTGTGTCCAGTGTGACTCCCCTAGGACAGGACTCTTGGAAGCTGTGCCTGGTTTTCTCTGGACTTCACCCCAGGCACCTTTTTCCTTTGCTGACTTTTCTTTGTTTCTTTTTGCCCTCAAATCACAGCCCTGAATATGACTATCTATTGATAGTCTCCTAGCAAAGTAACAAAACTGGGGGTGGTCTTGGGGACCCCTGTAACCGTATATATATAAATCAGAGTCTATTTGTCCAAGGGTGATAATCAATAAACAGGGCCATCAGGAAAGGGTTAAGAACTTGTGGAGTGTGTGACTGTGAGTGGGTGTGTTGGGCTGTGGGTGTAATACCCATCATGGCCACAAGTTGTCAGCCTTCCATTGACAGTCTGCTCTGACGCAGCTGGTCTAGGAGAAATCCTTTCAGCAGGGTGGAGAAATGCATCAGAATGGGCAAGAATCTAGAATCTGGAGCCTCCTAGAGCACAAAATGAGAGAGACCCAAATCTAACTAGGTGAAATGGAAAGGGGTGTTAGTTGGAAGGATACTGAGGTTATTGTAGTAAACAGGGCAGGTCCAAAGAACTCAGTGACTGGACCCAAGAAATCAAAGCCATCAGCTCACTTGACAACTGCCACTGGCATCCGCCACCCTCCTCATTGAAAGGGATGATGAAGAAGAATAATGAATAGATTCGTCTTCAAAAGACCTTAGACAGTGGTGGCCTTTGCTCCAGGTGGACCTTCTGACTGGTATGGTGCCACCCTGGCTGCCCCCACCAGGCAGGCCAAGGACCCAGCCACCAGCTCTCTGCCACATGCACCTGCAATGTCTTCTCCAGCTCAGCTTCCCAGGTGACAGGTCCATGTGGATGCCTGAGTCATCCCCCTTCCTCAAATGCCCAGTGAGGCCATTCCTATGCTCTCAAAAACTGTCTTGGGGAGACTCTCATATAATGGGAGAGCCAAGGCAGACAAAGTCATTATCTTCCAGAAAATGCCAAGGACTCCTCTGAGCTTCTTTCTCCTGGGGTTTTAACAATGAGCCTATTTTGTTTGTGGTGACATGGTTTGGGCAATTTCTGGGGCATCAGTTCTTCCCACACTGAGATCCCAGGCAGAGGCCCAGGATGGGGGAGGCATGAGTCAGAAGCCAGAGGGAGGAAGACACAGGAAAGACTAAAGAAGGTGGACAGCAGTCACAAGGCACATCACTGCCCTTGACTCAGGTGAGATGACCATCATCCTTTCATTCAGTGCCTATTTACTGAGCAACTATTATGTGCCAAGTTTCTTTGGTGCTCTGGGATAGAGGCCTTGACAAGGAACCCACCATTAAGTCATGTAAACAGAAAAAGGGACAAGTCATCATAGGCAATGGAGAGGGATAAGATGCAGAAAGTAACAGAGGGGTTGGTGGGAGACCAGAGCAAGAGTCTTCAGGGAGCCAGGGAAAGGCTTCCACGAGGGGACAACTTTTGAGCTACATCTTGAAAGCTAAGGATAAGTTTTCCCGCTCTAGAGGAGGAGGAAGGGCATTGCAGTCTCTGAGGCAGTGTGTGTTAAGACAGGGACACAAAAAGACAACATCTGCTTCATGGTCCCTCTGGCCAGGAAGGAGCCTGAAAGGCCAACTGGTCTGATGTCCTGAATCCCTCAGGGCCATCCCAGAGCTGCCAGCCTGTTCTCCCTGTGAAGGTCCCAGAGGCCATCTGGGTGTGGACCTCATTCCCTCACCCCATATCCCTCACCACTGGAATGCTGTCTCCATGGAATTCTACAAACTCAACTTCTGAGTTTATCTGCCTGGGAATGTGCCTTGTTCCTACAGGTTGTAGAAGGCTGGGTTGGCCCCTCTGAGGCCAAGGTAGGGAAGCCCAGTCCCAGTACACCGTCAAATTTCCTTTCTCAAAGAAACTTTTGCGCCTCTTGAGGCTCAGTCCAAATGCCTGGCCTAAATCCACCAGGCCTCCAATCTGTGGAACAGGAGGGTCTTCCTGTGAAAGGCTGGGGCGGTGGGCCTGGGGCTGGCTGGGGAGGGGAAGGGGGAGGAGACCCACAGCACCACAGAGAGGGGCTGAGGCCTGGCTGAGCCACAGGCTGTGCCTCAGAGGGTGCCTTCCCTGGCCGAACTCACCTAACGGGAATGTGGCTCCCCCATGAGCCTCCCTGAGGGTTTCAAAGATGCCTGCTCCTCCCCCATCCCACCTCACTCAGTCAGCTGGCCTCACTGCCTTGTTACAGGGGCAAAAGTGAGACTCGGGGTGCCCCAAATGGCTCCCCCTAAGAACAAACCGAGCAGAGGGCAGGCTGTGCTACTTTTGGCCTCATTGTGATCTGATGACAGAAACGGGGTGAATTCACTGCAGACCCCAAGGGGGTCTCTTCTGCAGTAGCCCAGGGAGGCAGGAGCCCATTATATCTCATGGCTGCCAAGCTTCTTGAGAAAATTCTGTCAGATGAAACACCCATTTGTCCATGTGTGAATGTGTTTAGAAAATAGAATTCTTCTACGTAGAAACTCTCCATTAAGAGGCGTCGGGGGCCAGGCTTGCTCCTCTCTCCTTCCCACCACCTGTGCACTGATGATCTGGAATCAGGAGCCCCTGTTCTCTGTGGGGCTTTCCTAGTTCTGTCAGCCCCTGAATATATGTATAAAATTGTGCATGTGTGTCTGTACTTGGGCACATTTGTGGGGAAGGCAGCCCACAGTCTCTATTAGATTCTCCAAGGCCCTAGGGTCCCCAAAGGTAATGTCTATTATTGGGTTTTCCCACATGGGGACTTCCTGATTCCCCAGCCATGAATCCACAATTGACCCCAGAGGCCCCAATCCGGTTCTGCCCTCTCCTGACAACAGGCCACCCCTGTGCAAGTCTTGATTCACATCCCAGCTGGGCCACTCACCAGCCGCGGGGCCACTGTGGAAGTCTGTTTGGCAGTTCCTAAAGAAGGTGGGTATAGATCTGCCATGTGACCCAGCAATTCCACTACTAGGTATATACCTAGAAGAACTGAGGGCAGTGACACAAACAGACATCTGCACACCGATGTTCATAGCCACATTATTCACAATTGCCAAAAGTTGGAAACAACCCAGGTGTCCATCAACAGGTGAATGGATAAACAAACTGTGGTCTATTCACATGATGGAATATTATGCAGCTGTAAGAAGAAATGAAGTCGTAAAGCATATGACAACATGGATGAACGTGGAGGAGATTATGTTGAAAGAAGCAAGCCAGGCTTAAAAGGACAAATATTATATGACTTCACTGTCATGAAATAAAAATAATGAGCAAAGTCATGGAGTTAATAGCTAGAATATAATTCACCAATAAACAGATGGTGGTTAGAGAATGGAAAGCTGAAGTTTAATCTTACAGAATTGGTAAAAAAAAAAAAAAATGTTTGTAAATGTTTGGAAATAATAGAAATGGTGAAAGCACATTGTAGGATTTGTAATTAGTAGCACTAACAATTGGGCGTGATAGTGATTTGGTTTTTTGTTGTTTTTTCTTTTTTTCAAGTAACAAAAATGCTGTAATATTGATTAGTGTGATGAATACACAATTCTGTGATTATAACAAATGCCATTGATTGTACACTTTAGTAAATTATATGGTTTATGAACAAAAAAATAGTGTGCATTGGGGAAAAAAAAACAACAAATGTAAGATATGGACTATAGTTAGTAGTAATACTTGATGCTCTTTCATAATTTTTTACAAATGTTTCGTAATAATGCAAAGTATTGGTGATGTGGTGATGTATGGGAGCCCTGTATGATGTTATACATGTTTGTTTTCTAAGTTCGCCACTTTTTCTATACACTTATGGTTTTAATATGCTCATGTATGAATGATATACTTCAATAATTTTTAAAATGGAAAAACACAATTGGTTTAAAAATCAGATTGGTAAAACATCAATAAGTAACAACAACAAAAATATATTATTTTTAACCGGGCAGATCTAGATTCGGTGACCATGCTTTGTAGCTATAATTTGCCTGCTCCCATGTACTTTTATAGACACCAATTAATAACGCTGTAGTGAAAAAAAACAACACAACCAGAGCTCTCGGCACAAAGCCTGGCCCAGCCAGGGCATGTAAAGGGGGGAGGTGGACCCTCGTCTCCCTGCTCCAGCCTGAGGGTCCCACTGTCTGCATTAGCCCTTCTGGAGCAGTCTGTGTGCACCCAGGAGCACTATCTCCAGGTGAGAGACATGGCTGACAGAGTGGGCAGCTAGTTGCTGGGGGACTTTGGGGAAGACCAACTTGCCAGGTAAGGGGTTAATGACAATGCCCATTCCCCCTCCTCCTCCTCCCTGTTGAGTAGAACTGAGGGAAGGGACAGGCTGAACTTGCCAGCAGCCGGGTCCTTGAAGACAAGAGCAAGGATGTGGTGAAAATGTTTTGAGAATCACATGCAGAAGCATATTTCTATAGCATTTCTGTAGCTGTTCCAGGGACTGTCCCTTCCCCCCGCCACTGCTGTAAAACCTTTATAAGCCCCTACCCCCCAGCCCACCCTGAGGTGTGCTGAAGCACCTCCCGGCAGCCATCGGGTCCTGTTAGTATTAAAGACATGTCTACTCCTGCTGGCCTTCTGTGTGGTTTCTTTGGAATATCAAAACCTTCGGTCAACCTCCCTCGGCTTTACCTCCTGCTTACATCAGGCCACCCTGTATCTGGTCCTGCAAGCAGCAGCCGGCTCCGAGGGGCTGCCTTGTTTTCTATGTTACTTGGACAACGCCATAGCTGAAAAATGCCCACGTTTCCCCTGCCATAGGCGATGTGGATTGGCTGGCTGGGGTTCAGGAAGGTGGAGGAAAACTGAAGGTCAAAGCCCAGAAGTGTCAGTTGAGTACATTCCCTTCCTCAGCCCCAGGGAGACTGGAAAGTCAGACAGTAAGGAGTCCAAAGGAGAGCTGGTGGTGCTTGCAGTCCCCATATGCACGTGACCAAGCACTCTGAGAGGGCCACCAGCCCCAGGACCCAGAGCCGCCTCATGCTTTCTTCCTAAGCTCAGAGCACTCAGGAGAGAGTGGGTTTGCAGCCTGCAGTGGCCCTGGAGGGCTGCTCCTTATATACTCTCTGACCAGCCTCTGTCATCCCCTGGGGCACCAGGTAAACCTCTTGATAATATCCTCCCTGACCTAGCAATGTTCACGAGAAGGACCTAGAAGATCCTCAGAATTCAGAAATTTCTACTGTAATCTCTTTCTTTGTTTGTGGCTGAAAAATGAAGCAAAACCACATAGTCTAGAAGACCCTGGGGGAGACTATTGCTATCTGGAGAGGAAAAGCACTTCTAATAATTTGATAAACAATAACATCCAGGAACATGCTTGTCCATTTCACATGCCGATGTGGTTGAGTTTTGGTACCTGGTTGTTTAGTTGAGCAATGAAACTGGCCTGCTTGTTTCCTGAGGATACTTGGTACCCCGGATCTGCTTCTACAATCAGTGGAAGGCGTCTACCACCATCACAGGCCATTTCCTTCAGCAATGTGGGTAATCTCCTCATGTAATCAGTGGGAGGTCTTAAAACCCAGACTAAGTTTCAGAGGTCAGAAGAAGAATTTCTGCCTCTATTTCAACACTGCCTATACCTGGAATTTCCCCTGGGGAATTGGCTTAAGGACTTTGCTATCACCTGAAAGGAGATTCTAGTCTGCCGCCTGCCCTACAGTGTTCAGACTTGCCAGCGCCCCCCCCCCCCCCCCCTTTACGTTGGTCAATTTCTTATCCTAAATCTCTTAAATATATACATATTGCCTTGGCTTTGTTTCTCTGGGGAACTCTGACTAATACAATTCTTGAAATCATGATTGCACTCAGTCTACACAGAGACCCTGTAAGGTGTGTATTGCTATCTTCATTTACAGAGAAGCTTGCTAGTAGGGGGAAAGGTCAAATTGCAGAGTGTAGACATTGGGGACAGCCCACAGCCTTCTGAGTGGATTTAGGTGGTGGGACAGCACAGATCAGGGGCCATGTGTAGTTTTAAGTTCCAGTTCAAGGTAACATTGTTGTGTTAC
>JAKSZT010053990.1:870728-897432 GCA_026826555.1 Tolypeutes matacus | reverse complement strand
CCATGTGTAGTTTTAAGTTCCAGTTCAAGGTAACATTGTTGTGTTACCTGGTGGAAGCATCCTCCTTTTTTGAGCTAAGACCTGTAGACAAGTAGAGATAAAAGTTGCAGTAACAGGAAGCAAAAATTTTCCTAGTGGACCACCAGTGGTAGGAGTGAGCAGTTCCACTCCCATTTCCACCCCTTGATTCCTGGACCCATGAATCCTGGCTATGGAAAAAACAACACCATAGAGTAGATGCTGATTTAGAGCTATACAGACTCCTGGAAAACAATACCAGGCTTGCAAGGTATTGGCACGTATTTGATGCCATAATTGAGTCTTCAAAAGGCCATTCCACAATTTTATCAATCTGCTGCTTCAGGATGATAGGGAGTGTGGTAAGACCAATGAATTCCATGAGCATGTGCCCCTTCCCGCACATCATTTGTTGTGAAGGGGGTTCATGGATCGAAGCAATGCTGTGTGGAATGCCATGGGGATGGATAAGACATGTGGTTGCCATGGGGGTGGATAAGACACATGGTAAGTCCACAGATAATAGTTTTGGAAGAAGTATTGCATGCAGTGAATGCACATCCATATCTGGAGTATGTGTCTATTCCAGTTAAAACAAATTGCTGTCCTTTCCATGGTGGAAGTGGTCCGATGTGCTCAGTCTGCCGGCAGGTAGCAGGCTGATCATCTAGGGGAAGATGCCATATGGGGGCTGAGTATGTCTCTGCTGCTGGCAGATTCAGCATTCAGCAGTGGCTGTAAACAGTTTGGCTTTTGTGAGTGGAAGTCCATGTTGTTCAACTCATGCATAACCTCCATCTCTACCACTATGATCACTTTATTCAAGAGCCCATTGGGAAAAGACAGGATTGGCTGGAGGAAGAGGCTGACTTCTATCTATCGAACAGGTAATCTTATCCACTTGATTTTTAAAGTCTTTTTTTTTCTGCTGAAGTCACCCTCTGATGAACATTCATGTGGGACACAAATATCTTTCTGTTTTTCAACCCACTTAGAAAGGTCTATCCATATACTTCTACCCCAGACATCTTTGTTACAAATTTTCCAATCATGTTCTTTCCAAGTTTCTGACCATCCAGACAAGCCATTGGCAACAGTCCATGAATCAGTGTACAAATGCACATCCAGCCATCTCCTTTTCCAAGCAAAATGAACAATCAGGTGCACTGCTCAAAGTTACGCCCACTGGGAGGATAACCCTCAACACTGTCCTTCAGGGATGTCCCAGAAAGGGGCTGCAGTGCTGCAGCTGTCCACTTTTGGGTGGTATCTGCCTATAAACCAGGCCTGAGTTTTCTTCTCATCAGTTGACTCAAAGTGTATCTGTATTTGACACTGACAGTTCTAGTACCATTGGATCTGCTGGATCATATGGTTCAAGTGGCAGTGAAGCTTGTACAGCAGCCTGCACCTGTTGCAGAGCCTCCTCTTGTTCTGGTCCCCACTCAAAAGTAGCAGCTTTTCTGGTCACTTGGTAAATAGGTGGGAATAGCACACCTAAATGAGGAATGTGTTGTCTCTGAATTCGAAAGAGGCCAACTAAGCATTGTGCTTCTTTTTGGTTGTAGGAGGCATCTAATACAATAATAGCTTATCTTTCATTTTAAAAGAGATATCAAGACATGTCCCACACCACTGAACACCAGACATTCACTGAGGTGGAAGGCCACAGTATTTTTGTTGGATTTATCTCGCATCCTCTGACACAAAATTCCTTACAAGTAAGTTTAGAGTACTTGCTACTTCTTGTTCAGTAGGTCCATTCAACATGATACCATCATTAAAATGGATCAATCTGATGTCTTATAGGAGGGAGAGATGATAAAGATCCCTGAAGAAAATACAATGGCATAGGGCTAGAGAGTTGATATACCCCTAAGGGAGGACAGTGAAGGTATATTACTGGCCTTGACAGCTGAAAATATACTGTTTCTGGAGGTTCTTATTCACAGCAATTGAGGAAAAAAAAAAGCATTTGCCAGATCAATATCTGCATACCAGGGACAAGGGGATGTGTTGATTTGTGCAAGCAATGATACCACATCTGCAACAGCAGCTGCAATTGGAGTCACCACCTGGTTAAGTTTACGATAATCTACTGTCATCCTCCAAGATCCATCTGTTTTCTGCACAGGCCAAATAGGAGAGTTGAATGGGGATGTGGTGGGAATCACCACCCCTGCATCCTTCAAATCCTTGATGGTGGCACTAATCTCTGCAATACCTCCAGGTATCCAGTATTGCCTTTGATTTACTACTTTGCTAGTTAGGGGCAGTTCTAGTGGCTTCTGCTTGGACTTTCCTACCACTTTCCTACCACTTTCCTACCATAATAGCCCTCACTCCACAAGTCAGGGATCCAATGTGGGGATTCTGCTGGTTACTAAGTATTTCTACTGTAATTATGCATTCTGGAGCTGGGGAAATAACCACAGAATGGGTCTGGGGACCCACTGGATGACCTTCCACCATTATAAATTTTTGGCAGTGTAACAGGATCCTTCCCCAAGGATACCTGGCCTTCTCCTCATTGAAGGGGCTCTGGGTCTGTAAACTGTCTCAAGTCTGGGAATTTCTTAAGGGGTGGTGATTCTTTGTGTCTGTAATTCAAGTTAGAGTTTTGTTCATTCAACCTAGAACTCTTCTGTTTATGCAGATCTAGTAGGAATTTAATGGACTGCCCATCTATTTCACTTTTAGGTACCCCATGATCTATTAGCCAATGCTATAACTCTATGTGACTCAGACTCTTTTGATTGCTGCTGTGAGTCTGCCTTCATTGCAGTAGCCACACCCACTTGTCTTTGGTGATTAACTGCCGATACTTGACTTTTACTGGCCCGAGATTCAATTATCCCCATAATGTTTAAGGATTCTTTTCCTCAAAACCACTCCTGGTATCAAGCTGTATTAGTCAGGGTTCTCTAGGGAAACAGAATCAACAGGAAATATCTGTTTTATAAGATTTTATAAAATTCTCTCACTTTTGGATGCACAAGTCCAAATTCAGCAAACAGGCTGCAAACCAGGGGCTCCAATGAAGGTCCGTGATGAGTTCCCAGGAGATGTTGGCTGTCAGGAGTCAAGCCGGAAAATTCTTTCTGAATGCTGAGCTTTCAACTGATTGAATAAAACGTGATTCAGTGCTGACAGCAATCTCCTTGGTTGATTGCAGATGTAATCAGCCATCTATGCAAGCAACTTATAGATGATTAAAGTACATAAATGTCCTTGTATTATAATTAGCCCAGAGCTTGCTTGACCAAACAACTGGGCACAATTATCTGGCCATGTTGACACATTATTCTAACCACCACAGGAATGAAAAACATAATGGTTGCGATTAAAAATACAATGGAGGTATATAACAGTAGATTTTAAATGGTGGAGGACAGAATTAGTGAACTGGAGGACCAAGCATCTGAACTTGCAAAGACAGGAGAATAGAAAGAGAAAAGAATGGAAAAAATGGAACAGAGGCTCAGGAAATTGAATGACAGTGTGAAATGCACAAACATATGTGTTATATGTGTCCCAGAAAGAGAGTGATAAAGGGGCAGAAAGAATATTTGAGAAAATAATGACCGAAAACTTCTCAACCCTTACGAAAGACATAAATATCAATATTTAAGAAAGATAATGCACCACAACCAGTATAAATCTGAACAGACTACTCCAAGACACATACAATCAAGATGACAAATATCAGTGATAAAGACAGGATTCTGAAAGCAGCAAGAGAAAAGCAATGCATCACATACAAGGGAACCTCAATACAACTAAGTACCAATCTCTCATCAGAAACCATGAAGATGAGGAGAAGGTGGTAGGAGAAGAATGATCCAAAATGACATCAGAGTAGTGAAACAGGGCATAGTTCTCTTGCAAAATAGGGTTGAAGGTGTAGAAGTTGTCTGAAGGAGCTGCTTTGGGGACATGCAGACTAGGAGAGTTCTGAACACATCATCTAGGAGGGACTAGAGATGGAGAGACAGAAGGCCAAATGGAAAACCATGAACTGATGCCCCCATGGATGGGAGCATCACTATCCCTCACCCTTGACATAAAAACCTTGGTAAAACCTGTGGTTGAGCAGCCAATGGAGATGGAAAAGGGGGAAGATGCAGGGTGGGGATGAGGGCTGAGAGTGGTTTCGTTTTGGTGATGGAACCACCATAACTCGAATTACTGGTTAAGAAGAGCTAGCTAGTGGAAACTGAAGGATTCATCTATGTAGAAGTGTTTGCCGATGATTGCCATCTGATGGATAGCTGGGAAAATGAAGGAAGACAGGTTTACCTTTCCCATTTCTTTTCCAGGCACTGTACATCTGGTATGACCTGTTAGCTGCTCCCTGGATGTATTTGGATAACTTAAACAGGGAAATCTTAAAGTTTTAGAAAAAATTAAGTAAAAAATCAAAGAAGAGCTGTGAAATAAAACCACTAGGCAAGAGAGAGAAATTGATCAACAGAGTAAAATCACCAACATACAGATGCCTAGATATCAACAAAAGGTAACAAACCATGCTAAGAAACAAGAAGATGCAGCCCAGCCCAAGGAACAAACCAAGAATCCAGAGAAGACACAGGATTTAAGACAACTAATCAATGATTTTCACACAAACATTCTTAATCAATTTAAGGGGATGAAGACAAATATGACCAAAGAGATAAGATGGCATTGTGTGAGCATAAAGAGCAATTTGAAAGCTTGAAAAAAAAAATAGTAATAGAACTTATAGGAATGAAAGACACAATGCATGAGATTAAAAATACCTTAGATACATATAACCACAGAATAGATATGGTAGAAGAACGAAAAAGCAAAATCAAGGACAGAACATTTCACCTTGAAAAGTTAGGAGAATAGACAGAAAAAAAAATGGAAAAATTTTGGAAAGGATCTCAGGGAACTGAGTGACAACATGAAATGCACAAACATACACACTATAGGTGTCCCAGAAGGAAAAAATGGAAAAGGGGTAGAAGGACTATTTGAAGAAATACTGATTGGAAACCTCCTTATTCAATTTAAGTGCTTATCTTTCATAAGAAACCATGGAAGTAAGAAGGCTGCGGTATGATATATTTAAGGTACTGAGAGAGAAAAACTGCCAGCCAAGAATTCTTTGTCCAACAAAACTATCCTTCAGAAATGAAAGCAAGTTTATAGTCTTCACAGACAAACAAAAACTGAGAGAGTTTGTTACCAAGAAAAAGGATATACAAGAGATATTAAAGGCTTTGCTACAGCCTGAAAGGAAAAGATAAGTGTGAGAGGCCTGGCCTGGGAAAGAGTGTAGATATGAAGAATACAAGTAAGAGAAACTGAAAATGTTAAAAGACCTAAAATAGTGAGCTATGACAACAGAAAGCCAAGGGATAAAAGATACGAAGTAAGTAAGGCCTTCAAAGTAGTAACACTGAATATTAGTGGATTGAACTCCCCAATTAAAAAACATAGACTGATAGAAGATACTCACCTTAGATGCAGGGGCATAATCAGGCTGAAAGTGAAAGTTAAAAAGATATTTCATGCAAAGTAATTAAAAAAGAGCTGAAGTAATAATACTAATATCAGACAAAATAAGATTTTAAGTAAAACTGTTATGAGATGAAGAAAGTCTCTATATTAATAAAAAGGGACAATTCACCTTGAATAAATAACAATAAAATATATCTATGCACCTGACTTATTTGCCCCAAAATACATGATACACACACTGGAAAAACTAAAGGGAGAATTGGCTTTTCTACAATAATAGGGGAAGACTTCAATACAACATTTTCAGTATTAGAAAGAACATCTGGACAGAGAATAATTAAGGAAATGGAGAGCTTGAATAGTATGATAAATGATCTAAATGTAACAGACATTTATAGAGGATTACACCCCAAAACAGCAGATTATACATTCTTCTCCAGGATATGTATGTGGATATTTCTCCAGGATAGACCATATGCTGGGACATAAGTCTGATCTCAAAAATTTTAAAAAAGACTAGCAATTTCTCTGTTCATAATGGAATAAAATTGGAAACTAATAACAGGTATAAAAAGGGAAAATGAACAAATATGTGGATATTAAAGAATACACGCTTAAATAATTAGTGGGTCCAAATAGATATTTCAAGGGAAATCAGTAATTACCTCATGACAAATGAAAATGAAAGCACAACACATCAAAAACCTCCCCAAAATGAAAAGTCCAGGACAAGATGGTTTCACAGGTGAATTTTACCAATCATTTAAAGAAGAGCTGACACCAATCTTGCTCAAACTCTTAAAAAAAAAATGAACAGGAAGGAATGCTACCAACCTCATTCTATGAAGCTACCATCACCTTAATACCAAAGCCAAATAAAGATATTATGAAAAAAATTACTGACCAATTTCTCTCATGAATATAGATGCAAAAATGATCATCAAAATACTTGCTAACTGAATCCAAAAGCACATTTAAAAATTATACATTGGGGAGTGGATGGAGCTCAAGTGGTTGAGCACCTGATTCCCACGTATGAGGTTCTGGGCTCAATCCCTGGTACCTCTTAAAAATAATTATACATCACTATCAAGTGGGCTTTATACCAGGTATGCAAGGGTGGTTCAACAGCAGAATAACAATCAGTATAATACACCACATTGATAAATTGAAAAAGAAAAATCACAAGATCATTTCAATAAATGCTGAAAAGGCACTTGGCAAAATACAAAATCCCTTTTTGATAAAAAAACATCCAAAAAACAGGAATAGAAGGAAACTTTCTCAATATGAAAAAATACAAATATGATTAACCCACAGCTAATATTATACTAAGTGGTGACCTAATGAAAGCTTTCCTGCTGCGACTGGGAACAAGACATGGATGCCCACTCTCCACTGTTATTCAATATTGTGCTAGAAATTTTAGCTAGAACAATTAGGCAAATAAAAGAAATAAAAAGCACCCAAAGAGGAAAGGAAGAAGTAAAACTTTCACTCTACGCAGAAGATATGATCCTATATTTAGAAATTTTTGAAAAATCCACAAAAAAATTAGAACTTATAGTCAATTTCAGCAAAAGGTTGGATACAAGATTAATACAAAAAAAAAATCAATAGCATTTCTTTTACTAATAATGAGCAAACTGAGGAGGAAGTTAAAAAATCATTTACAATAGTGATTAAAGAATCAAGTATTAAGAATAAATCAAGTATTTAGGTCATAAAGGGCCTGCATTCAGAAAACTATAAACCATTGCTAAAAGAAACAAAAATGATCTAAATAAATGGAAGGATATTCCATATTCATTGGTTGGAAGACGAAATATCATTAAGATGTCACTTCTACCCAAACTATTCTACAGATTTACCACAAGCTTGATAAAAATTCCAATGGATTGTTTTGCAGAAATGGAAAAGCCAAACATCAAATTTATAAGGTAAGGGTCCCCAAATAGCCAAAAAATCTTTAAAAAGATGAACAAAATTGGAGGATTCTCACTTTCTGACTTTAAAACATATTAATTAGCTACAGTGTTAAAAAACAGCATGGAACTGGCATAAAGATAAAAAGATTGTCCAAAGGAATTGAATCAAGAGTTCACATCTATGGTCAAGTGACTTTTTAAAAAATTTTACCTTATTTTTTTTTAATTATCCCCCCCTTCTCCCAGATGGTTCACTTGTCTGTCTGCTTATTGTTTCCTCGCCTTCTCCAGGAGGAACTGGGAATTGAACCTGGGAATTCCCACATAAGAGGGGAGTACCTAATGGACTGAGCCACATCTGCTCCCCATGGGCTGCAACATCTGCTGGCTTGTGGCCTCTGCTTGTTGCAGCGGGAGGTGGTGTCTGGCTCATTGTGGCGGGAGGCGGAGTCTAGCTCATTGCAGTGGGAGGCAGCATCTAGCTGGTTGCGGCTGGAGGCGGCATCTGATCATCTTCTTTTAGGAGGCACCAGGACCTCCCGTGTGGTAGGCAGGCCCCCAAGTGGTTGAGCCACATCCGCTTCCCAGTCAAGTGATTTTTGACAAGGCTGTCAAACCCACTCAACTATTTCAGAACAGCCTATTCAACAAATGGTGCTGAGAAAACTGGGTATCCATATTTTAAAGAAAGAGGATCTCTACCTCATACCTTATACAAAAATTAACTCTTAATGGATCAACGACCTAAATATAAAAACTACAATTATAAAACTCCTAGAAGAAAATGTAGGGAAACATCTTCAAGACCTTGTGGTAAATGGTGGTTCTTGGACCTTACCTCCCAAGCAAGAGCAACAAAAGAAAAAATAGATAAAAGGGACTGTCTCCAAATTAAACATTTTTTTAATTTCAAAGGATTATATGAAGAAGGTGAAAAGGCACCCAACTCAATGGCAAAAAATTTCAGAAACCAGATATCTGACAAGGGTTTAACTTCTATGTTATATAAAGAGGTCACATACCCTAATGACAAAACAATAAGCAACACAATAAAAAAATGAGCAAATGACTTGAATAGACATTTTTCCAAAGTGGAAATACAAATGTCCAAAAGGTAGATGAAATGATGCTCAACATCCTTATCTATTAGGGAAAAGCAGATCAAAACTACAATGAGAAATCATCTCACACCATACAGAATGGTCGTTATTAAAAAAACAACAACAGCAAGTTACAAGTGTTGGAGAGGATGTGGAGAAAGAGGTACACTTCTTCACTGTTGGTGGGATTGTAAAATGGTCTAGCCTCTGTGGAAGTTGATATGGCAGTTCCTCAGGAAACTAAATATAGAACTGCCATATGATCCAGCAATCCCACTACTAGAAATATATTCAGAAGAACTGAAAGCAAGGACATGAACAGATGTTTACACACCACTGTTCATAGTGGAATTAGTCACAATTGCTAAAAGATGGAAACAACCTAATGTTTGTCAACCAATGAATGGATAAACAAGATGTGGTATATACATATAATGGAATACTATTCAGTTCTAAGGATAAATCAATTGGGCAAACACATGACAACACGGAGGAACCTTGAGGACATTATGTTGAGTGAAATAAGCCAGACACAAAAGGACGAATATTGTATGGTCTCACTAACATGAACAAATACAATGAGTAGACTTATGGAGTTGCATTACGGAGTGTAGGTTGGTGGAAAACAGAATGTGGATTAAGAAGGGGGAGCTGATCCTGAGTGTATGTAGAATGTTTAATAAGGTCAATTGTAAATATGTGGTTATGGATGAAGTTGATGGTAACACATTATAATGAGTGTAGCAAACATTTTTGATTTATGAATGTGATAGTGGCTGAAATGAGTAGTCTATAGAGGTTAATGTTAGTTGGAGGACAGCTGGTGGATAATATAACAGAGATTTTGGCAGTAGGTGATAATTGTGGTTAATAATATAAATACAGGAATGTTCATCTGCTATAAGGTGCTAGGAATGTGGTGATATATAGCTAATAGGTTTTATGGACTATAAAGTTAACAACAATATTGTTATGTTTTTGTAGCAAAAGCAAAGAAGGTAGTATAATAATGCTAAAGGTTAAAAAAAGAATATGTGGTATGGTTTTGTGAGATATGAATAAGTTTAAGCATTTTCTCTCTTCTTCATTTTATTCATTATAAAGACAGAATAACTATGTCCTTTAACTAATTTGTGTTCATCTGTGTATTTTTCTGAACACTGGAGGAACAATTGAGCCTGTTAGTGGGTTTAGAGGAGATAAAAGTGTTTGGACAGGTCTTTTTAGGAGTAATGTTTCCATAATTGGTTGGTCTGCCTTTTGTTTGTTATTTTTTTGAATTTGAAAAAAGTTTGAAAAAAAATGAGCAATAATACAAAACAATGTGACACAAAGAAATGAACTGAGAACATACTGTTGGAAAAATGGCACCAATAAACTTGTTCGATGCAGGGTTGCCTCAAACCTTCAATATTTAAAACATAATATCTGTGAAGTACAATAAGAAGAAGCACCATCAAACAACAAAGTAGAAGAAATTGGTACAATATATTTAATGTATTAAAAGAGAAAAACTTCCAGCAAAGAATTGTTTATTTGGCAAAACAAATGAGAGTGACTTTAAAGTCTTCACAGACAAACAAAACTGAGAGAGGATGTTACCAAAAGACTGGATTTACAAGAGATACTAAAGGGAGTTCTACAGCCTGAAAGAAAAAAACAATGGCAAGAGACATGGAGAAGAGTGTCAAAATGAAGATTATTAGTAAGTGTAACTTAAAGGGCAAAAAAAAAACACCAGACAATAGTAATATATTTTTTAAATGGAAAGTCAAAGGATAAAATTGACGAAGTAAGTAATGTCTTTACTATAATATTGGATGTTAATGGATTGAATTCCCCAATCAAAAGATCATTGCAAATCAGTATAAGTGTTTTTCCAGTAATGGCTTACAGCACTTTGTTAAAATTTGCAATTTCTTCAACTGTTTCAGAATAACTTTCTGTTAAGAAACTTTATTAAGTTAACAATAATATTCAATGACTGTGTAGGTTGTGAATGGAATATTACCAATGTGTGAATTGAAGTTCTGTTTTCATTATTTTTAAAAATGAATTCCAAATTAAAATTAGGAATGTTAAGTGAGGTATTTAAATTTTTGTGAAAGTGAATATTTTTGTTTGAATATAATAGCAGGAAGAATTATAACAATCTGTCATATTTTACCTGAAATGGACAAGCCTATGTTTTATGAGTATTTTCAAACGTCTCTTTGTAATGTACCAAGAAATGCATTTGAAGTTCCCTTTGTTTGTATTAGTCAGCCAAAGGAGTGCTGATGCAAAGTACCAGAAATCAGTTGGTTTTTATAAAGGGTATTTACGTGGGTAGAGGCTTAGAGTTACAAGGCCCTAAAGTGTCCAACTCAAGGTACCACAAGAGGTACTTTCTTACCCAAAATCATTTTCCATGTATTGAAGCAAGATGATGGGTGATATCTGTGAGGGTTCAGCTTTCCTCTTCCCCCTTAAGGCTCTGTAGATCCAGCTTCTTCCGATCTCAGCTGTAGGCTGGCATAGGACTCGTCTCTCTTCCTGGGGCATATTTCTCTACAGGCTCAGCTGCTCTGTTCTCTTCACAAGGTCAGCTGTAAACTATCAGGTGAATGGCTCATCACGCTTCCTGGAGACTGCCGTGTCTATGGAGCTGTCTCTCTCCCTCTGTGTATCTTCTCTGTGTGTCTACTACTTCTGTGTTCTTGACTGAGTGTCCATTTATATAGCCAACCAAGGGGGCAGGGACTCAACCCGGCATGCCCTCATAATGTGGTCGAATCAAAGCCCTAATCTTGATTTAATACAGTAAAAGTGAAACCTCTGAATCTAATATAATGGGGTATCATACCCAGAGGAACAGACCAGTTTACAAACATAATCAATATATCTTTCTGGAATTCATAAATAATATCAAACTGCCTCATTGTTTTTCTATTATTCTAAATTTTAGATTCTTGAATTATGGTCTATTGATGTGACATGTTGCTCACAAATGGTCCGTCATCCTATTCCTAAAGGATTTTGAGATCAAGAATACATATTTAGGGAAGCGGCTGTGGCTCAATCAGTAGGGCTCCCGTTTACCATATGGGAGGCCCCGGGTTCGGTTCCCAGGGCCTCCTGGTGAAGGCAAGCCCGCCCGCACGGCGTGGTTAGCTGACCCAGCGAGCACAAGCAGCAAGGGGGGGATAAATGAATAAATAAATAAAATCTTTAAAAAAAAAAAAAAAAAAAAAAAGAATACATATTTAATCCGCCCATAAATGCCTTGGTTCTAGTTCCTCTTTCCAAGTTGAATAACCTATTATTTTGTTTATAAGTTGGTGTTCTGAAGGTTAATCTCAATACCCTATATTCTCAATTGCCAAAGTTTGATAAAACATGTAACATTTTCTTTGATGAGAGAAAGAAGGTCTTAATGTCTGCCAAAATGCAATTTATATGACTTATTGGCTCCATTAAACTTTTTAAAGACTTTATAATTTGTTATTTTTTCCATTGTATGTATTCTCAAATGCCATTTGTCACCTCTCAGAACTTCTTCCCCTTTCTCTGTTCCATTGCTCTAACTAAACCCTGAGACTGAAAGTAGAAAAGGAAATAATTTCTCATCCAAAAACTGAGGTCTGACAGCTAGACTTTGAAGTCCTTCTTGTGCCACTTTAGATGCAAAATAAATCATGGACGATTATATATTTGTGTGGTATTTTTGTTAAACCATGTTTGACATTTTTCAATCTCTTCAGACTTATGTAGGCTGAATTTTTGAAACTTCACAGTTTAATGTGGAGGAAGAGAACATTTCTTCTCCTGAGATGAGATTCTCTGATTCTTCCAAAGATCATAACTCATTAGTTCTGTTCTGTCCCCCTAAATTTGCAGGAGTAGGTTCAGTATATAATTATATTGCAGCCATCTGAGCATGGATCAAGTATCAAAAAATTATAATGTTCAGTATTTTATAGAGAAAATTAATGGAAAGTATCTTCTGGGAAGATGGTGTCAGTGTAGGTAAGCATGGATCAACTCTCTCACAAAAACAACGAAGGGAGGGCAAGAGGCTGGCTGAGGGAGCTGCTTTGAGGAGCTGCAGACAGGGAGAGAGGTGTGCACCCCCCAGGAGGGTGAGAGACAGAGAGACAAAGAAGTCTAAATGAAAACTGTAAGTTACTATCCCCTGTGGCAGCACCATTCCCCGACCCTCAAGGTGAACAGCCTGGATAAAACCCGTGGCTAACTGTGCCAACTGAGAGGGGAACAGATGTCTTCCTCCCTGGGAAGGAGGAGGGTGTGGTGGAGGGCAGAGAGTGGTTTCTCTTTAGTGAGTTTGGCCAGTAGGGCCCCATTTGAATATTGGCCCCAGACAGACAGGAATCACCTTGAAATAGACTCCTCCATGAAAAGATTTGGCAATGAATGCTATCTGCTCTCTGACCAGGAAACCACAGGGAGAAAATTGCTTTTTGGAGTCTCTCAACTCAGAGCCCTTGGACCAGATATGTGCCCTAATAGTGAGCCCTTGTCCCTATTTTGATAACTTAAGTTGGGCTATTTTAAAGACTTAGAATAAGTTGAACAAAAATTCAATGAAGAGCTGTGAAACAAAACCTCTAGGCAAGAGAGAGAAATTGACTGTCAGGGTAAATTCACCAAAATATTCTAATGGCTAAACATCAGAAAAAAATTTACAAGCCATACTAAGAAACAGGAAGACATAGATCAGCCAAAGGAAGAAACCAAAAATCCTGATGAAATACAGGATTTAAGACAACTAATCAATGATCTTCACACAAATCTCCTAAATCAATTCAAGAAGTTAAAGAAAACATGATGAAAGAGATAAATATTAAGAAGACACTGCTTGAGCATAAAGAACAACTCAAAAGCCTGAAAAGAAAAGTTACAGAGATTATGGGAATGAAAGAGACAATAGATGCAATTAAAAATACATTATTGGGAATTGTGGGAAGATGGCGTCAGAATAGGCAGGCAGGCTCAACACTTTCACAGAAACAACAGAGAAAGAGCCAAAACCTGTCTGATGGCCCTGCTTTGAGGGTCAGTAGACCAGAACAGTGATACACAACTCCCAGGAGGGTGAGGGATAGAGAGATGAAGAACCTGAAAAAACAAACAGAAGTTACCAAATCTCTGTGGCCCCAGGAAGGGCTCCCCTCCCCCACCCCCAAGATATTCAGCTGGGGTAAAACCCCTGTCTCACTGCAGCTGAATGAGAGTGGAACAGACATCTTCTTCCCTGTCAGCTGTTACAAGGGAAAAGGGAGGGGAAGTGGGGGGCTTTTCTTCAGTGAATTCAGCCAGCAGAGCCCACTTTGAATCTCAGCTCTGGCCAGACCAAAACACAGGAAAGCAAAGGACACCAGGGATTGCCAGGAGCCACCAGAAGCTGGAGGGGGAGAGGAAAGACCCTGCCCTAGAGCTTTCAGAGGGACCATGGCTCTGCCGACACCTTGCGTTTGGACGTCCCAACACTGTGGGAAGAGACGTTTCTGTTGGTATAAGCTGCCCAGTGGGCAGAGATTCGTTATGGCAGCCCTAGGACACTAAGACACCATCGCCCTTAAAGAATCCCCCAAACCCAGCAATGCCACCTCTGCATGTGCAGCTCATGTGGGCTAGATCCCTTTGGGATAGCATAGGATTGTGATCCTTGACTGCTGGAGCAAATACCATGAAATGGGTCGAGTTAAATCATGGGAATTTATTTGCTCATAGTTCTGAGGTTAGGAAAATGGTCCCTGGCAGGCCATCGTCAAGGCAATGCTTGCTCCCTGAAGGTTATGTCGCTCTGGGGCTGGCTGCTGGTGATACTTGGTCCTTAATTTTTCACATGGCGAGGGACGTGGCGGTGTCTGCTGGCCCCTCCCTCCCTTCTGGGTTCTGTTGATGTCCAGGCTCTGGCTGCTCCCTTTATGGCTTTCTCTCCCTCTGTCCGAGTTTCATATGCAATTGAATATACAGAAATTAAAAACACACCCTTAAGTAATCAGTGGATCAAAGAAGAAATGACAAGAGAAAACAGTAAATATCTCCACACAAATGAAAATGAGAGCAGTCATGAGAATGGGAGTTGCCTGTTCATGGGTCTAAAGATTTTAGTGATGGTTCCAGAGTCCCATGAATATTGTAAAAACTGCTGAACAATATGCCCAACATGAGTAACTTTTATGATATGGATTGAAGAAGACCCAATGGTTTACAGTGGCTACATCCAGTATTTTTCATATACTTTTGGGGGGAGTTTTTAATTCTTATTAGCTAATGATTGAAGGTGTGAACATCTCATCCCACACTGAAGATGAGCTTGAGTGAGCCACACTGAAGAATCTGACTGAAGGTCTTTAGATTTCGTCAAATGCTTTCTATTAATTTTTTTTTAGTGTTATTGAAGAGCGTCATTCATTCATGAACACACATAAACAATAAGTGTGTAGTATAAACTGTGAACTCACAAAACAAACGTGCATATCATCATAAAGGGCTCCCATACACCACCCCACCATCACCACTGTGCATTGTTGTCAAACATTTGTTACAAACTACGACAGAGCATCATCAAAACATTATCACTAACTATAGTGCAGATTTTATATTTGGTATACTTTTCTCCAACCCACCCTATTATTAACACCTTGTATTAGTGTCATATATTTGCTATAGTTCGGGAGAATGGTCTCGTATTTATTCTGTTAACCAAGGTCCACCCTGCACCATAGGATTCTCTATGTTATGCAGCCCCATGCTTTGTACAGTCCATTCAAGGTGCACACTCAGGGGCTCTGCTTTCCATCACACAGTGGTGCTGTCATCCTCAGTCAATTTCAGAACAGTTTCGTTATTAAAAAAGGAAAATTCCCTAAATATTAAAAAAAAAAAAAAAAAAAAAAAAGGAAAATTCCCATACCTCCTTTTGCCCCCATTATTGTCACTTAGAATTGATATAATCTCTTTTTTATCATCGCTGCCAAAATATTACAATATTACTATTAACTATAGTCTATAAGTTCCATTAGTTGTAATTTTCCCGTGTGTCACCATACTCTTAACGCTTTGTAAAAGAAGGAGATTTTTATATTTATATTATTAATATCAATCTTCATCCACCATCGAAATCACTACGCTATACACTATGTAGATTATCTCTAACTTCCTTTCAATCGACATTTATGTCCACAGACTTCCCCATTCAGCCACAATCACATTTATAAATCAGCAGTTTTAGTTATGCTCACTATAATGTGCTACCATCAACTCTTTCCATTTCCACACCGTTATAATAAACATTAGTAAAACTTCTACATATATTATGCATCACCTCCAATTCGCAACCCACGTTCTATCTCCTATTAACCTATATTCTAGAGTTTACCTTGGTGAGTTCACTCATTATATTTAGTTCATATTAGTGAGACCATACAATATTTGGCCTTTTGTGTCTGGCTTATTTCACTTAACATGTTACCTTCAAGTTTCGTTCATGTTGTCATATGCATCTCAATTTCATTTCTTCTTTCAGCTGAATAGTATTCTATTGTATGTATATACCACATTTTGTTTATCCATTTATCAGATAATGATCATGTGGGCGGTTTCCATATTTTTGCAACAGTGAATAGTGCTGCTATGAAAATCACAGTGCAACTGTAAGTTTGCATCCTTGCTTTCAGTTCTGAATATATTCCTAGTAAAGGGATCTCTTGATCATGTGGCAGTTTTATAACAATCGAGAATACCATGTGATTTTTCTTCTTCAATTTATCAGGGTGGTTTTTTATTCTAATTAATTTTTTTGAGTTGAACCACCCTTGCATATCTGAGATAAAACCCACCTGATTGTGGTGTATAATTCTTTTAATGTGATTTTGGATTTGATTAGCAAGTATTTTGTTGAGGATTTTTGCATCAACATTCATTAGAGAAATTGGTCTGTAATTTTTTTTGGTAGTATCTTTATCTGGCTTTGGGTATTATGGTGATGTTGGCCTCAGAATGAGCTTGGTAGCATTCCTTCCCTTTCATTGTTTTGGAAGAGTTTGAGCAAGTTTGGTATTAGATCATTTTTGAATGATTAGTAGAATTCACCTGTCAATCCATCTGGTCCTGGGCTTTTCATTTGGGGGAGGTTTATGATGACTGTTTACTCTCTTTGCTCATGATCGGTTACTTGAGATCTTCTATTTCTTCAGTGGTCGGTGTAGTTTTTTCGTGTTTGTCTGTTTTGTCTGTTTTGTCTGTGTTGGTGTATAGATGTCCATAGTAGCCTCCTGTGACCTCTCGTATTTCTGCGGGGTCACTGGTAATGCCCCGCCCCCACATCCAATTTTATTTATTTGCATCTTCTCTCTTTTCTTTGTCATTCTAGCTAATTTTGTTGAGCTTCTCAAAGAACATACTTTTCGTTTTGTTGATACTCTATTGGGGTTTTTGGTTCTCAATTTGATTTATTTCTGCTCTGATCTTTATCATTTCTTTCCTTCAGTTTGGTTTGGGATTCACTTGTTTGTATTCTAGTTCCTTCAAATGTGCAGTTAAGCCTTTGATTTTAGCTCTTTTTTTCTTTTTTAATTTAAGCATTAAAGGCTATAAATTTCCCTCTCAGCACTGCCTTCTCTCTATCCCAGAGATTTTGATATTTTGTGTTCTCATTTTCATTTGTGTGGAGATATTTATTGTTTTCTCTTGCAGTTTCTTCTTTGATCCACTGATTACTTAAGAGTGTATTTTTTTAATTTCTGTATATTCATGAGTTTTCCCTTTTTCCGTCCGTTATCGATTTCCAGCTTTCATTCCATTATGATCAGAGAAAGTGCTTTGTAAAATTTCAATCTTTTTAAATTTATTAAGGCCTGCCTTGTGACCCAACATATGGTCTATCCTGAGGAAGGATCCATGAGCACTGGAGAAGAATGCATGCCCTGCTGTTTGGGGCTGCAATGCTCTAACACTGTCTCTTAGGTCCAGTTCATTTATCATATTATTCAAGCTCTCTGTTTCCTTATTTACCCTCTCTCCAGATATTCTATCTGGGTGAGAGTGTTGTACTCAAGTCTCCAACTATTATTGTAGAGACATCTATTTCTCCCTTCAGTTTTGTCAGTGTGTGCCTCAAGTATCATGTTAGGTGCATAAATAATTATTGTAGTTTTTTCTTCTTAGTGAATTACCCCTTTTTATTAATATATAATGGCATCTTTCATCTCATAACATTTTTGCATTTAAAATCTATTTAGTCTGATATTAGCATCACTACTCCAGCTCTTTTTTGTTTACTAGTTGCATGCAGTATCTTGTTGCCACCTTTTACTTTCAGCCTGATTGTGTCCTTCCATCTGAGATTAGACTCTTGTAGACAGTATATAGCTGTCTAATTTTTTCCCCCATTCTATCAGTCTATGTCTTTTGATTGGGGAATTCAATATATTAATGTTCACTGTTATTACTGTAAAGGCATAACTTAATTTGTCCATTTTTATCCTTTGGATTTCTGTAGTCATATCTTACTATTGTCTGTCTTTTAACTTTTTAAGTTACCCTTACTAATAATCTTCATTTTTACACTCTTGTCCAAGTCTCTCGCCTTTATTTTTTTTATTATTTATTTTTAAAAGATACTTAGATTACATAAATGTTACACAAAAAAGATAGGGATTCCCATATGCCCCATCTCCTACACCTCCCACAACCTCCCACATAAACATCCTTCATTAGTGTGGCATCTTGCCTTTATATTTTCCTTTCAGGTTGTAGCACTCCACATAGTATCTCTTGTAAATATGCCCTTTTTGTAACATACTCTCCAAATTTTTATTTGTCTGTGAAGACTTTAAACTCTCATTTTTGAAGGACAGTTTTGACTAATAAAGAATTCTTGGCTGGCATTTTTTTTTTTCCAGAACCTTAAATACATCTTACCAAATTCTTCTTGACTCTATAGTCTCTAATAAGAGATTGATACTTAGTCTTAATGAAGTTCTCTTGTATGTGATGTATTGCTCCTCTGGTATATGTATTTTGAATAGTAGGTGTCTCGGAGTAGGGCTTTTCAGACTTATTCTCTTTGGGGTGCATTGTCCTTCTTGGATATTGATATTTATGTCTTTCATAATGGTTGGGAAGTTTTAGGTCATTATTTCCTCAAATATTCTTTCTGCCTATTTTCCATTCTCTTCTCTTTCTGGGATACCCATAATGCATATGTTTGTGCCTTTTGCATTGTCATTCAATTCCCTGAGACCCTGTTCAGTTTTTTCTATTCTTCTCTCTTTCTGTTCTCCTGTCCATTCAAGTCTAGATGCCCTTTCCTCCAATTTTTAAATTCTGTCTTCATCAATTCAAATCTGCCGTTATATGCCTCTAATTTTTTTTTTTTTTTTTTTTTTTGAGGTACCAGGGGTAGGGGGTTGAACCTGGGACCTCATATGTGGGAAGCCAGCACTTAACCACTAAGACACATCAGTTCCCTGAGTTATTTTTTGTTTGTTTGTTTTGCTTGTTGTTTGTTTTATTTTATTTTTTTTAGGAGGCACTGGGAACCGAACCTGGGACTTCCCATGTGGGAAACAGGTGGTCAGCTTCTTGAGCCACATCTGCTCCCTCTAATGTATTTTTAATAAGATTTTTTGAAGCATATCATACATACATGCATATACAGGGCTCTCATACATCACCCTAACATCAACACCAAGCATTATTGTGAAACATTTGTTACAAACTATAAAATAGCATTGTAAAAAATATTACTACTTTAAAAATATGGAATGCTTCATGAATTTTGTCTGTCACCTTTGTGCAAGGACCATGTTAATCTTCTCTGCATCTTTCCAGTTTAAGTATATGTGCTGTTGAAGCGAGCATACCGCTGATGTATTTTTTTAACAAATCATTTTATTGATACATATTATAAAGCATAAATCCATTCAAAGTTAACAATCAATAGTATTCGGTATAATGACGTACTTGTGCATTCATCACTTCAATCATTTTTAGAACATTTTCACTATCCTAGTAATAGTAATATTTTTTTAAAAACCCATCCAACCAAAGGAAAAAAGAAACACAAAAAAACAAAAACTCATCACCTCTCCATCTCTCTATGCTTCCCCTGCCATACATAGCTGTTACTCTGTTTCCTTCTCTCTAGTTTATTTGTATTTATATTTTGTAAAAATTGTCTTATATATACACTATCACCCACATTCATATTTTACGTGAGGTTTCACTATTTTATATAGTCACATGTTACATTTTTTTAGCTTTTCTTCAGTAATATACATGTCCTTAGCTTTGCCTTTCAACCTGTCATACCCGCATAATAGCTCTGCTAGTCACAAACACCATGATGCGCTCTCACAATTTCCATTCATTTCCAAAGATTTACAAACATCCTTTTAACCAATTCTGCACAGATTAACCATCAACTTTTCACTCTCTACCATCATTCTATTTTTTGGTGACCTATATTCTAATTGATTCCATGAGTTTACATAATATATTTATTTCATAATAGGGCAATCATGCAGTATTTGTCCTTTTGTGTCTGGCTTGCTTCACTCAACATAGTGTCCTCCAGGTTCATCCATGTTGTCATATGCCTCATGACTTCATTTCTTCTTACTGCTGCATAGTATTCTGTTGTGTGTATACACCACAATTTTTATATTCATTCATCAGATGATGAACAGCTGAATTGTTTCCAACTTTTGGCAACTGTGAATAACGCCACTATGAGCATGAGTGTACATATGTCTATTCGTGTCACTGCTCTCAGGTCTTCTGAGTATGTATCTGGTAATGGTATCGCAGGGCCACATGGCAAGTATATATTCAACTGCTGTAGGAACTGCCAAACAGTCCTCCAGAGTGGCTGTACCATTCGATAGTCCCACCAACAATGAAGAAGCATTCCTATCTCTCCACATCCCCTCCAACATTTACAATTTTCTGGCTTTTTAATAGTGGCCAGGAAAATAGGTGTGAAATGATTTTGCATTGTAGTTTTGATTTGCATTTCTGCAATCATTAGTGATGTTGAACAGTTTCTTCCCCACTTGTATTTCTTCTTTGAGCAATTGTCTTTTCAAGCCTTTTGCCCATTTTTTAATCTGGTTGTTTATCTTTTTATTGTTGATTTGTAACATCTCTTTTTACATCATGGATATTAAACCCTTATAGGACATGTGATTTCCAAATATTTTCTTCCATTGAGTTGGCTGCCCTTACATGCTTTTGACAGTCCTATGAGGTGCAAATTTGTTTAATTTTGAGGAAGTCCTATTTATCTATTTTTTCTTTTGTTGCTCATGCTTTGTGTTTAAGGTCCAAGAAACCACCACCTACCACAAGGTCTTGAAGATGCTTCCCTACATTTTCTTCTTGTAATTTTATGGTCCTGGCTTTTATATTTAGGCCTCTGATCGCTTTTGAGTTGATTCTTGTATAGAGAGTAAGGTAGGGGTCCTCTTTCATTCTTTTGGTTATAGCTATCCAGTTTTCCCAATACCATTTGTTGAAGAGACTGTTTTGTCCTGTTAACATAGACTTGGTAGGCTTACTAAAAATTAGTTGACTATAGAGGTGAGGGTTTCTTTCTGGACTCTCAGTTCTATTCAATGATCAATGTGTCTATTGTAATGCCAGTTCCTTGCTGTTCTGACAACTATAACTTTGTAATATGTTTCAAGGTCAGGCAGTGAAATTCCTCCCATGTCGTGTTTCTTTTTTAGAATGTTTTTGGCTATTTGGGTGCTCTTTTGTTCCAAATGAATTTGGTAATTGCCTTTTCAATTTTTGTAAAGTAAGCTGTGGAATTTTGATTGGCATTGCATTGAATCTATATATTAGTTTGGGTAGGACTGACATCTTCATGATATTTAGTCTTCCATTCCATGAACACTGAATGTCCTTCCATTTGTTTAGGTCTTCATTGATTTCTTTTAGCATTGTTTTGTAATTTTCTGCATATAGTTTCTGTACTTCTTTGTTAAATTGATTCCTAGGTATTTGAGTCTTTTTGCTGCTATTGTAAGTGGAATTTTCCCCCCGATTTCCTCCTCAAATTGTTCAATATTAGTGTACGAAAACATTACTGATTTTTGCATGTTGATCTTGTATCTTGCCACTTTGCTGAACTCATTTTTAGCTCAGGTAGCTTTGTCATAGACATTTCAGAATTTTCTAAATATAGGATCATGTCATCCACAAAAGGTGAGAATTTTACTTTCTTTTTTCCTATTTGGATGCCTTTAAATTTTTTTTTTCTTGTCTAATTGCTCTAACTAGAACTTCTAGTACAATGTTGAATAACATCCTTGTATTTTTCCGGATCTTTTAGGGAAAGCTTTCAACCTTTCCCCAATGAGTATGATGTTGGCTGTGAGTTTTTCATATATGCCTTTTATCATATTGAAGAATTTTCCTTCTATTCCTAACTTTTGAGGTGTTTTTATAAAGAAAGGATGCTGGGCTTTGTTGAACGCCTTTTCTGCATCGATTGAGATGATCATGTGGTTTTTTTTCCTTCAATTTGTTAATGTGGTATATTATGTTGATTTTCTTATGTTGAATAAGCCTTGCATACCAGGAATAAATCCCACTTGGTTGTGATGTATAAGTCTTTTGATATGCTGAAAAATGCTATATATTTTTATGTATTAATCTTGTATCCCACCACTTTGCTGAACTCATCTATTAATTCTAGTAGCTTTGTTGTGGGTTTTTCAGGATTTTCTGTGCGTGAGGGGTTCTTTGTATCTTCTGCATTCAGATCTCATGAATAAAGCAGACCACACTCCACTGCTGGGCCTCCTTTTCCCGGGTGATGGTCTTGGTCCAATTAACTCAGGACTTTTTCAAAGGGAAGGTCTTGCCAACTGGAGACCATCTCCCGTGGTCCCGGGCGATCTGGGACAGTTGGACCTTTCTCACAACCCCATTTAGCTGGTAGAATCCTCCCTGAACCCCTTCTCTCCTGCACTTTCCCGTCCTCAGACCACACCTCCCACCCACCTCCAGCCCTCTTTGCTGCTGGTGCCTCTTTGCTGGAGACTTCAGCTTCCCAGACCCACAGGGCTCCAGTTCCCTTCACTTTAGTGCTGCAAACTCAGGCTGGTCAAGACCCTGGTCAGGCTGCCTGGAGGGGTCAGGAGCCCCTGGGAGGAGCGTGTGTGTTAGTGTGTGACAGAGGGTGTATCTGTGAGCTTGTGCGTGTCTGTAAATGTGTGACTGTGTTTTTCTGCATGTGCCTGTCTGTGTCCATGTGACTGTATGTCTATGACCCTGTGACATTGCTCTGTGTGTGTGTGTGTGTGTGTGTGTAGCATCTCTTGGGGCAGGAAGCAGAGGGAGGGCTCCCCTGTCCAGGACCACCTTCCAGTAGACAGGCACCCAGTGGAGCTCTCTGCTGTACAAGGAGGGGTCGTTATTTCCACTTTTATTCTTTGGTTTAGACGGATTTCAGAATGAAGAAACGTGACCTCAGTACAGTCAAACGTTTGTTTGATTACAGCTCAGTGTCGTGGCTCGAACCTGGTCAGGGTGATCATGGAAGCACCCCCAGTGTTACAGCTCAAGCCTGGCTGAGGCGTCGGTGGCAGCACACCCAGGGCGAAGACGGAGGCGCATGGCTCGGCGCTATAGCTCAGCTTGGTGTCACAGCTCGGTGTTAGTCTGGCCAGGGCGAAGATGAAAGTGTGCCCAGGGCTTCGGGGCTGCACTAGACATAGGTTCACTGTGTAGCCACCCTGGGGGTGGAGCCCCAATTTGCGATGGTCTGACTGGTCAATCACTGGGGCCACGAGGTTTGGAGCTAGATTAGCATTTTATGTTAATAGGGTAGCCTAACTGGGAGGTGTTGATTGGCTGATTATTAATCAGAGTAATGGATCTTATTGGTTGAGAAATCTCCTATCCTATTGGTTGGCTCTTACTCCCTCTGCCTATAAGGGTCACAGCTCGGTTACCAGCCCACTCCTTCAGGGTCCACCCCGCCGAGCATCAGCTCGGTGCCATTCTCCTTGTCCTCACTGGAGGGGCAGGAGCGAAAGGAAGGACTCATGGGGGGAGGGAAGCCGTGGCAGCCTCTCTAGAGCAGCAGCACAGCAGGTGCTGCCCCGGAGGCTTGGCCGTCCTTGCTCCCTGCATCTGCACACACGCTCACGGCCTGTGCAGAGGCACCAGGACAGCCCCACTTTAGGGATGGGGAAGGGAGGGAACAGGAGGGAGAGCGGAGGAGGGGAGGAGAGTCTGGCTTCAGAGCCAGGGAGAGCAGAAGTGCAGGGCCACAGAGCCGGGATTTGAACTCAGGCCCCCCCCAGAGCCCACAGCCTCAACCACTCTCCTCCCCGGCCTCCTACACAGACCCATGGCCTCCACCATGGCTGTAGGTGGGGAGGACACAGTCTGCCATCAGGGGTCTTCCCTTGTAATTGCTTCTCCCCAATCCCCTCCTCCCGCTACAACCTTAGCAGGGACTTCAGCTTTTTCTGCCACCGAACCCAGCACCTGGAGGCTTGCTGATGGATTGAGCACCCACCATGGGGAGAGTTCCTAGGGCTGAGTTCCAGTCCTACCACTCCCAGTCTCTGACTGGGCAAGCTTTGGCAAGCCCCTCTGTGTGTCTGATTCCAGGGCTGGGCTGAGGAATGTACAAGTTTAGGTTTGAATACAAACCCGACATCCTCTCTTTTAGAGACTGGGAAAAGCCTCTATCTGAAAACAGTCCCTTTCAGCAACACTTCTAATTCAAGATCAGAGAAAACTAGATCAAAATCTGGAGACAGTGTCTTTTTGAGACATCATAATCTTGGGTTTGAAGTGAACATGATCATTTTGCCAGTCATGTTCTAAAAAACAGATACTTACAAATAAAAATATAAATGAGTCCATTGGTACAAATATAAATATAAATGAGTACAAGATAGTACTGCTGACATTAAAGATGCTATTACTGATAAAGATAAACATTTGGTGCTTATGAAACCATTGGAAGGTAGAACATCCAAAAGGAAGAAAACTGAGGAAGAAAGTGAAGATGAAGTAAGTTGCCGAAAAACCTATTTTGGTAAAGAAAATGCTTTTCCTTTTCCAGTGGAGAGTCATTTTTACATCAATGGCAACTTGGTGATTGTAGCAGTTTGGCATTATTTATGAATTCCAAAAAATAGGTATCGGATCATGCTTGCAAACTGGTCTGCTCCTCTGGGCGTGATTAAATTATGATTAAGGCTTTGATTGGGTCACTTCAGTAGGGCATTGAGTCCCCACCCATTGGTGGTTGGGGACTCACAGATAAAAGGCATGTCAAAGGTCAGAGTTGGAGATTTTTGATGCTGGAGTTTTTGAGCTGTAGCGCTGGGAAGTAAGCACACAGAAGAGCATGGTCGTGAGGAAGGAGAGAAGGACCCGGGAAAAGAGACGAGCCATTCACCTGACAGTTCACAACTGGCCTTGTGGAGAGAAGCAAAGCCTACAGAGCCTCATAGTCTACAGCTGACCTTGTGGAGGAAACAGAGGAGCTGAGCCCCGGGAAGAGAGGGACTCAAGAAGCCTGAACTCTTGGCAGATGTCAACATTCATCTTGTCCCAACACGTGGCAGTGGACTTTGATGAGGGAAGAAACTTATGCTTTAAGGCCTGGAAACTGTAAGCTTCTACCTCAAATAAATACCCTTTATAAAAGCCAACTGATTTCTGGTATTTTGCATCAGCACCCCCTTTGGCTGATAAACCTCTGGATCTGGCTGATTGGCTTTCACCTACTCAAGATCAAGAGAAGAGTCAAGGAAATAAGACCTCTAAAAATAGGTCTAGGAAAATGACTCTTTATGAGGCTTTGAAACCCATTCCACATAGTTATTCCTCAAGTCAAGGCCTTGAATGGGAGCTGTGTGTTAACCAAAGATTCCCCAGAGGACCCCTGTGTACCAGGATGCATCCTCTAGTCCTTGAGTAAATCCTCTCCAGATAATAAAACACCATTACAAATAAAATCAGAAAATTCAGTCTTCAAAATCCCTCCACGTCCACGTGAAAGTTTGGAGACAGAATCTTTTTGATGACATGAAGGATGCTGGTTCTCATGAGCCAATAAAAATGAAAACCAGGTCAGTCCAAGGAGCATGTGAACTTGTATCAGTTCTTCACTTAAATCCATGTAGAATTGCTAAAACAAAGTCTCAACAAAATAAATAAAATATATTTTGAAAATATCCAGTGGCATATAGATCCAAGAGCAGAGCTTTCTCAGTATAAAATGGATATTACTCTAATTGATACAAAGAGTGGCAGTCAGTCAAAATTAGGAGGAGAGAAGATGGACATGGACTATGTTGGTTAGTGAAACCATGCTTTTAAAAATTAAGAAGCAAGAACAGAAAGGAGAAAAAAAAGTACAAATGGAGAAAGAAAGATGAATGATCGCTTGGAAGATATATTTCAGAAGACAACACATGAAGAGTATGAATCCTGTTTGGCAGATGGTTTCCCCCAGTAGCAGATGAAAAGCAGGAATTTTCAACAGCCACAAAAACACCAAACACCCATGGTGATAAACATGATAAAGTCAAAAAGAAAGCATTTGTGGAGTCATATTTTAAAGGTGATGAAAGAGAGACTAGCCTACAAAATTTTCCTTATATTAGGGTGGTTTGTGAAAAAGAAGAGAGAAGAAAATTGCTTGGACACACATGTAAGGAATGTGAAATTTATTATGTGGCTATAACAGCAGAAGAATGAGAAAAGAAGTTGACTTCCTGGTCAAGACACCGATTCTGCTACATTCCACCAAACACACCAGATAATTTCTGGGAAGTTGGTTTTCCTTCCAAACAAACTTGTACGGACAGAGGTTACATTATGGAAGATCTTGATCCTTGTCCTCATCCAAAAGGACAGCAGCCTTACAATGCAATGTTTTCTCCAAAAGAGAAAGAGCAGAATACATTGATGGAAGCAAAAACTGGAGGACAGAGGACATTTTTTTTTTTCCTTTTTTGTTATTTACAGTTAAAGTTGATATTAAACCTGATTTTTCTGATCTCCGATAAAAGAAGGAGAAGGAGAAGAAGAAGGCGACAACATTGGGCAAGCACAAAGAAAAGTTTGCAACGTTGCATAGAAACATGACAGAGCTTATGGGAATGTAAGACACAATAAGTG